>MU854730.1:0-14721 GCA_033296685.1 Parachaetomium inaequale | reverse complement strand
TAGTAGATTATCTCTAGCCCTCTTTAAATATATTATATAGAATATATTATAGATATTAAGTAGTATATCTAGATAATAGGTATAGGAGCTGATTAGCTCTATAACAGTATATTTAGTATTCTTCTAGTCGAGCTTCTTTAAATGCCTATTAGTCTTGACGTTATTCAGTTATAGCTATAGTTTATCCTCTATCTAGAACTATTCTATAACCTATCGGGCCCGGTTAGTATATTCTTCCTAGAGCTCTTAGGTAGTAGCTATTGTAGCTTACGCTACTTCTACCCCCTCTTTGAGCTTAGCGACAAAAGCTTCCCCTCGGGCTACTAGAGAGTTTCCTATAGTTCTCAGCTCTTCTTGCCGTCCGGTTAGACTAAGGAGGTCTATATTATAACTATATATTAGGAAAAAGGGGCTGATCTCTATTGACGTTATATTCTAGTTGTTAATAGCTAGTATAGCTATAGGCAATAAGCTGGCCTAGTTGTCCTATAAGTATATTATATAATAATATAGGTAGTGCTCTACTACTTAGTTGGCCTATTCTATTATACTATTGGTTTCGGGATAGTAGACTATAGATAGCCTCCGAGTAATCTTAAGCAATTTGCAGATCCTTTTCTATATATAGCTAACGAACTAGGGCCTCTATTGGAAACAATTACTAAAGGAAGGCTATAGTAGTGGATAAAGCTACTAAGGAGTTGTTTAGCTATAGCTTCGGCTGTTATAGATATTATTACTTCGAAGATTATACTCTTCGATAGCCGGTCGGTAATGACTATAATTGTATCCGTTTAATTAGGGCTAGATAGGGGTAGCCTAGTAATAAAATCTATAGAAATCTTATTCTAAATCTATTTAGGGATAGGGAGAGGCTTTAGTAGGCTATACCGCTTCTCTCTCTATATAGTCGTTCTTCTATATATATCGTAGTTCTAGAGGAATTTCTAGACGTCCTAGCTAAGGCTAGGCTATATAAATTTCTAGCTGATTAGTAGCTTAGTAAGGTCCTTGCCTAGGTATCCCGAGAGGGGGGTGTTATATATATTCTAGATGACCTAGGTTCAGAGTAGTTCGAAGAGAGGAATCTAGATTCGTCCCCTCTAATAGAGCTATTTTCCCTTATCGATCGAGTATTCTACAATAGAGATCGGCAACCCCTACTATAGTAGTAGCTACCTCTCTCTATCTCTAACTAACTAGCGGATTAGCTAGTAGCGGTTATTGGCTTCTAATCCTTAGTCCTATAGATCCTTTAAAGGGCTATCGGCGAACAGGTTCTTAGGGGGGTCTGACCTATCTACTAGGTTGTTATTATCTCTATCCTAGTTGCTAGCCTTTATAAATCTAGCGTTGACTCTTGTCTTTAACTTATAGGTCTAGGGCTCTGCCTCTTCGACTTTTATTATTCTCTCTAGGGCACTGATTTAGGTCTAGTAGGCTACGACACTACTCTTTTATACCTTTAGTAGTTAGAAGTAGCGCCCTACGAGGCGTTTATTAAATTCGTTTACTAGTATATCTTAATCCCTTCTCGAGAGTATATCGGGTACTATAGCTTCTTTGCCTAGCTAGTAGATTATCTTGAAGTTATAGCGGGCAAGGACTTCTGCCTAGCGAACCTACTGTTTACTTAACTACTATTTCTTATAGAAGTATTTAAGGTTCTTATAGTTAGTCTAGACCTCGAATACTAGTATACCCTAGAGTTTAGCGTCCTACTGCTTAAAGCAATAGATAACTACTAGTAGTTCTTTATTGTAGATCGAGTAGTTATACTCGACTAGGTTGTTTTTCCTCGAAAAGAAAGCTATTAGGTATAGAGTCCCTTGGTCGTTATACTAAGAGAGTACTCCTCTAACTATATATCCCGATAAGTCTATCTCGACTACTGTCTTCCTATTAGAGTCCTATTGTACTAGGATTAGTATACTAATAAAGAGAGCCTTTAGCTATCTAAATACTTCTTTATACTAGTCTAACTAGATAAAAGGGATATCCTTCTTCGTAAGTACTATTAGGGGTATTACTATAGTCGAGAAGTCTAGGACGAACTCTCGATAGTAGTTTACAAATCCTATAAACCCCCTAACTTCTTTAATAGTCTTTAGCTACTCCTACTACTTAACTGCCTTAATCTTTTTAGGGTCGATATAGATCCTCTTCCCTACCTCGACAATAAAGCTAAGGTACTTAACACTTTTTACCTTAAAGTTATACTTATCAATATCGATCTATAGACTAGCTTCCTAGAGTCTCTATAAGACCTTTCGAACCTTCTTCCTATAGTCTAAGAGAGAGCTACTAGAATAGATAAGAATATTATCAATATATATTGAATAAAACTTATCGAGGTACTCTTGAAGTATATAGTTAATATACTATTGGAACGTAGCTAGGGCACCTATTAGGCTAAAAGGGGTGACTAGCTATTTGAAGAGGCTATATCTCATTTAGAAGGCTGTCTTCTACTCGTCCCCTTCCTTGATTCGGATCTTATAAAAGGCTGAGATTATATCTAGCTTTATAAACTATTTAGCCTTCGAGAGAGAGCGGAGTGTTTCGTTGATCAAGGGGAGAGGGTATTAGTCCTTTTAGGTAATAGTATTCAACCCTTAGTAGTCGATATAGAAATATAGCCTACTCCTAGGCTTCTTTATAAATAGGACTAGGGCTAAGGCTAATAAACTATTTGCTCTAATAAAGTTCTTATTAAATAAGTCTATAAAGGTCTTCTATAGAACAATTAGTTCTTTATAGGACATCCTATATAGGGGGCCCTAAGGTAAAGATTTCTCTTGTCTAATTTCGTCTTTCTCGAGTGGAATCTTATAGTCTATATCTAGTCGGATAGGTAGTAGTTAGTCGGTAGCATTCTAGTCAAAGAGGGAGAGGAATTTATAGTAATACTAAAGTAGCTTTAGTCAGGGGTTAGTATACTTCTTTAGTATAAGAGCTTTCTCAATATCTTTTAGGCTTATAGCGAAAACCTATACTAGCGCTATTGGGTTATATATCTATAGTGCTTAGGGCTTCTAGGTCCTCCAGGCCCTTTGTACTAAGGCTCTAAATATATTCGATATCTACTAGGAGATTAGGAATATAATACTCTCTCCCTAGCTTCTTTCTTTAACAATTAGACCTAATATTCCAATTATTAGTTCCCTTTGAGATAGAGAAACTATTATATCCTTAGTATCTATCTATAGCCTCCTAAGGATAATATCGTCCTGTCTGCTATACTGCAATCCCATCGAGTCGATGGGATTGCTATGGAGACCGCTGTAGCGCGGCTAATTAGTTACGGCAGTGCCCTACACTAGTCGATGGGATTGAGGAAGATATATCGCAATCCCATCGATATAAAACGCCCGCTAAAATGCCTATTAAAGGTCGCGCTCGAATCAGCCGACGCTAGCAATCCCGAATCCGCCGGTCCGTTTGTCGCTAGAACACGCGGTTCGCCCGATATAGACAGAAATCCCAATGCTAGGGTTAGAGTTAGGGTAAAGTCGACGAGTCGTTAGGGTAAACCACTAATTAGCTAGAAAACCTAAGACTTAGGACCTATATCGGACTAGAGCGATTGACAACTGCTATATGCCCAAGGGGCTGGGTTAGGTAGGGGTTGAAAAAAAGCAATAAGTAATAAGCAAGCAAACAGGCAAGCAAGTAGGAAGGGAGTTGGCTAGCAACCTAGGAAGGGAGTAGGGGTTGGCCAGCTAGCCCGCTAGAGTCAAATCAAACCTAGATTTTTCCTATTAGGTGTCAATATAACTATAGAACTATAGTATCGTTCGACAAAGTATTTATACTGTTGCTAGCATTCCGGATAGCGATTTACCGCGAGCACTGTAATATAGTGACGGCCAAGTCAGCTATATCGTACGTTGGTTTGCGGCACTACGATTTAGCGGCAAGCGTTCGGTAGTGTATTGTAGGCGAGGCAGCGGCGTTGTAGGCGGACAGGTCGTTGGCCGCCGATATAGATAGTATCCAATTCCCCCGAGACATTATACCGGTAATCGATAGGTTGCCCGTTTAGGCCGATAGCAAGAAGTGTATTTCGTATAGGTATATCCACTGGACGAGGAAGTATATCTAGCAGTATTGCTAGTCGGAGTATAGTTAGACTAACCCGAAGGCCTACGGTAGCAAGCCTGGGGCAAGGCTAGCGGGTAGGTTAAGCGAGGCGTAGGTCGACGGCGTATATTGCTAGTAGTTCGGCTAGATAGGCGTATTACAGCAGTTGTTCGAGGTAGTACCGCCGCTAGCCGGTAGGGCTGGGGTCGGGGTCGGCGGCGATAGTAGTAGTAGTATCCGGAAAGCTATCGAGGCTATATTCGAGGTGTCGGCATAGGCTATTAAGAAGAAGGACAAGGCGGCAATAGTGTTGATCAGTAAGTAGTTATAGTTATCGGCTAATATATAGATATAGCGAACAGGTTAGCCGCGGTATTTATATAGGTTCGACTACGAGTAGTTAGCAGCGACAATACAATAGCCAGATATCAATAAGATAGTAGAGGAGGAGGAGAGGGGTAATAGAGAAAGGGGTAATAGGGAGGGGGGTAGAGACCTAGGGGATAGGGACCCGGTAGATAACGCCTATACCGAAGCTACGTTGGCCGTCGTATTATTGGCTATAGGGCAGGTCATTTAGCGGGTATAGAAGGCGTCGTAGGCCGAGGTAGTCAGGTCGGTAGTAGTCAATTATATCGAGCGGTACGAGGCCGGCGGGGATTCGAACGAGAAGCTGTTTAATATAGGCTAGAAGTATACGACGATAATCAAGTATAGCTAGGTATAGAAGTCAGTAGTCGTATATATATAGCGGACGTAGTATTTAGAGCCGGTCGAAGAGGTAGGCGGAGATAGAGAGGCGGGCGGGGATAGAGAGGAGTAGGGCGAGGATCGGGAGGAGGGCGAGGAGCAGGAGACCGGGATCTATAGTAGACAGCTAGCATATCATTTTACCGCCCAATAGGCCAAGGCGTTCGACCAAGTATATACGGCTATATACACTAAAACGGCAGACAACAGGGAGTATAAGGATAGTGAGATAGGTAGCGAGATAGATAGCGAGATAGGTAGCGCTAACGGCAGTACTAACGCTGGCCCTGGCCCTAGCCGAAGTAGCGCTAACTAGGACAATATAGACGAGTTAGAGGGCTATATATTAGGGTTTTTCATCGTGTTGTTAGACTACGACATCGGCGACAACGAGTACTAGAACGTGTTATACAGCAGGTTAGCTATATTAGGTATCTAGGCTAAACATAGGTGGCGTAGTGCGTTAGTATATATACTTATGTTGTCGGCGGTTGTAATAGTAGTATAGATATTCGTATTGTACAAGGCCAAGCGGGCGCGGGAGGAAGAGATCTAGCGGCAGCGGCAGACGGCGGACGAGAGCGAGGCAGAGGTACGGCGGTGGGCGTAGAGCTATTTCGAGCGGGTACGCGAGATAGTATAGCGGTTTATAACGATCGTGGTATATAATAGGCGGCCGTCATCGATAGATTCGATTTTATGGTTATAGGTATATAGCAAGGCGATCTAGGCGAATACAAACGCGGACAGGGTAGTGGATTGGTATAGGGACGAGTTGTTGTACAGGTATATATAGTTCAGTATAGCGTCGTTATAGGCGATGATATATAGGTTGTTATATACGGTATAGGCGTAGTTATAGTGGGCTGTGTTGTTGTTAGATATAGACAACGAGGGTGAGCTGGCGGTAGAGGCTATAGCCACAGCGGCAACAGAGGCGATAGTATAGCTAGCGATCCAGTAGGACCGGTTAGTAGACAACGTAGCTGAGACGAAGGCCGGGTGGAGTTTCGCCGAGGACCTATGGAATAGGGAGGCGTTCGGGGGCGTAGACGGGAAGATATAGTTGGCTGGGCAGGTGGCCGGCGAGGTATAGTTACGAGGCTAGTTTTTCGAGGTAGGTGCTAGTACTAGGTGGCGGATGGAGCACGTATATAAATATACCGAGGCGACTAAGGCGTTTTAGGCGTAGTTGTTAGTATTGATATATATAAGCGGTAGGCAGCCGGCGTATAGGACTGAGTTAGTTATAGTGCAGTATCGGAATAGCGTTGATAGGGGTATATATAGGTTGTTTATCGACAATAGGGTAGTAGTATTTGTTACTATATACAACAAGACAATAGAGATAAGTATAAAGGCTAAAGTGATCTACTAGTATTTGCCGTATAAGGTAGGCGAGTTAGTAGTATATTATATATAGTTGGCGATCCTATTTTAGCGGTTAGTAGTATAAGGGGCGAGCCGGGGTAAGGCGGATTGGGGTAGCCTATATATTTAGGAGCTGTAGGCGGATAAGGTATAGCTGTTCCTAGGGATAGAGGGGAAACCTAGTAGTAGAGAGGATAGTAGAGGGGGTAGGGGCAGCAAGAAGAGGAAGAGGAAGAGGATAGCGGCAGTAGTGGGCTAGACGGCGAATAAGAGGCAGATAAGGCTAATATCACAGTCGGTATCTAGAGTAAGTGGCAAAGGTAGAGCAGGTAGGGCTAGGGAAGGTAAAGGGGAAGGGGTAGGGGAAAGGGGATAGGGGGAAATAGAGGAAGAAGAGGAAAGGCCTAGAGGCGAGGAAGCGGAGTAGATAGAGTAGTAGCAGCCGGACGTATAGGATACCAACCGCATTAGCCGGCAGATCGGCAAGGTATTAGTATAGTATATAGGCGAGCAGTTAGGTATTATATTATAGTAGTATAACGTTAAGGCGATATACTAGCGGTATATCTATAGCAAGGTAGTTATAGAGATAGTCGACAACGTAGATATAGCAGAGGGCGAGGACGACGACTAGGATAGAGCTAGATAGGCGGTCGGGGATATGTTCTATTGAACAAGGAGATGCAATGACTCTGCCTGCAACCTGCCAGACCACAGTCAAAACACCACTATCAGATCACAGATCTATAAGAATACGGGGAGGCATCACGAGCTCTCTGGGTTTCCGATCGTAAAACAGACAATGATGGCCCTCTGGCTAGGCGAGGGAGCACACGCTCATACACTTCTAGTCGGCATTGCTGAAAAATCACTAGAGTTGAGATTCCTTGGTATCCCCCCTTCTCTGGCTAGGAGCTGAGCCCCTAAGCCTTATTATATATAGTAGTGTCCGTTATAACAGTGAAATGCAACGCGGAACGGAAAAACAAAAGCAAGGGCCCCCTTGTATAGACTATAGCCACTGCATCAAGCATTTGCCCTAGTTCAAATCTTCCCTTTCGAACTTGCCATTAGCTCCCGCTAGTAAGTTTATACTAACGGATTCAGCGCCTTATCACGTTTTCTAGTTATCGTCGTTATACCCCTCCCTTTATATAAGGCGCCGGCTATATCTAACGCTAGTATCCTCTTCTTGGTATAGCTTCGCCGATGTCTCCCGTTTACCTAGATAATCCTATCGACGTTCGTAGTCCTCCTATACCCTAGACTCTATCGCCTATCCTCTCCAACCTAGCTTATATAGAGGTTAAACGTATATTTCGAGTGACGTACAATAGTTAAATAGAGGTCGTGGTCGCTGTTGTAATCGTAGTAGCGGTATTGATATTGAGACCGGTGATAAGTAGCTAGGGTAATCCGTGAGTTCCGTAGTAGTATCGACAAATCCTTGTAAGGTCTACGGAGTATGCCTATCCTCTTCGAAACGACTACTGGTCTAAATAGATAGCGTTAATACCGCTCCTAAAGACTAACTATATAGAAGATCTTATTGAAGTATCGAAAGTAATAGTTATAGAAGCGGTCTAGATAGGGATTGTAGTAGCAATGCTCCGAAGAGACTAGAAAGGACCGAACTACTTGAAGCCGGTAAGCTCCTCGCTCTAGACACCTCTCTAAGCTTTATCTTATCTAAATCTTACGTTAACGTAGAGCCTGGCGTTTTCAGGCTAGGTAGTTGTTATATCGATGGTGACGGTCGTAGAGTTGCCTATCGCGAGGGTATATATAGTGTTGTCTACTATATAGGTGCCTTAAAGAGTATAGTATCGAAGGGATTACTCCCTAGTACTCCCCTTGCTCTTAGTAGGGTGTCTGCCCTCTATCTAAGCGTAGTACGATAGAATTCTAGCTAGAGGTATATTATACGCTTCCGGGCTAACTATAGCGAGTTACCCTAGTAGCACTAGGTTATATTGAGCTTGATCTCGAGGTAGCTAGCGAGCAAATAACTTTAAAACTCCTAGAAGAAAATGTACGTATACTCGACGACCTAGAGTCTATATTCCTATATTCCCGCTTGGGCTGTGACTAGTACGATCCTTATAGTCTAGGTATACTCCTCCTAGCGGTCTAGAGTGTCCTTCAAGATTGGCTTGATCCTAGTGCGAAGAAAATCCTTATTGTTCTGTCGATCGGACCCCTTCCCTGAATTAAGGTAAAAAGTCGTTTCCGCCACCTGATTATAGATAGCCAAGGCCCAATATACATTGAACCAGTGGTATAAGAAAACCTACTAACGTAAGCACTTGGGTATATTCCTTAGTATCCCGCTATAAAGGACCTTATATAGAGTGTCGAGGTTGTCTGTTATATACGTTAGGTAGATGAAGACCTCTTCCTTATATATATAGAGAGCGAAGCGTAGTAGGTTGACGATATGAAAAGCCTTGAGCTAGTACCTACTGAGAATATAGCCTTCTATGTCGAAAAGTATAGCGGCAATATTGTAAAACGGGGAGCTATGACATTTGAAGTCGATATCGTCGAACAGTCCTTTCTAGCCTGGAAATAGGAACTCGACTATCTCTCTATTCGAAGAGAGATCTAGGTAAGCGATCTAGTCGGGGTGTCTTGCGATGACTTCTAGAGGGTAGTCGATGATAGGCCGGTTAAATAGGAAGAGGTCTCGCGAAGATACTCTAGGGTATATATATATAGAGAGGTCGGCTTTCTAATAGTATAGGTACCTCTTGTGAATTATTATATCGGAGTCTCTACTGCTTGAGAGGTCTAGGTCGTCGTTGAAGTAATATTTATCGCTATATAGGTCGGTCAAATTCTCGGAGCAGTCGGCTAGGCGAGCTTCCTTACTTATCTAGATATCTCTCTTACGTAGTATTGTGACTAGTGGTTATGATATTAGTCGTCTGATCAGAGGGAGATGATAGTTGTTGAGAGCAAAAAGTAGAAGAAGAATAGGCAGAGTGTTAGCGGTTGTATATATATGTGTTTTGGGGAATAGAGTCGAGGTAGCTAGAGGCGAGAGGAACTATCTCTTTATAGATAGCTAGGTACTGTTCCATCTGAATAAAGGAGTATAGAGATTTATTGCCCCTAGTAGGAAGGGAAAGGCTAGGAGAGCGGGTTTGCCTAGTGCTTCTACTTCCTACTCCTTTTGTTTATATGTTTCTACCTATGGATAAGCATCGCCTATAACTGGAATCCAATCTCTCGCTCGGAATGCCTCTCCTTTTTATATTGCTAGAAGGTCCTCTAGCGAAAAGAAAAACTATATACTTGTAGGTAGAGGGATTCTATTATAATCCTAGTATAAAGAGGGTGCTAGCTAACTCTCTCTCTTCTACTTCTTCTTTTCTATTCCTTAACTATAACTTTCTATCCTCTCCTAGGTACCTTCGCTACCTATTTAGGTATCTCTCTTTCTAGTTTTCCACTTCCCTTTCGAATTCGTAGCCAAGCTCCTGCTCTTAAATTCACAACTATACTATAGCTTTTTAGAACGACGATAGCCCTCGATCCTAGGCGCGAGCCTTTCTTCTACCTTTGACCGACCGTCCTGTCGACTTGATAGTCGCTCTGAATTCTACTAATGCCGCCCCTCGGCAATATATCTAGGTCTAGTATATAAACTCTATCGATCCTCTTATACCTGATGATACTACTCTGGTTAACGAGGTTGAACTTATATCTCCGAACTATAAGTATATTCTTCAGTATTAGATCCTGAAAATCTAGCCTTTGAGGCGACCGAGTGGTATCCCTGTGCTGTACTTGTAGTAGGATCTCTAACCCGATGCCAAAGCCTATACTAGCTTCTGGCGAAAGCTCGGTTGCCCTAACGAGATACTAAAGCGGTACTTTAGGCTGTCCGTTAAGCAGACAATAGCTACCCTTTAGCTAGTATTTGTCGAGGCTTATAATAGAGGGCCTTTTGGGCGTTGGCTTTTCTACTTTACCCGCTAGAAGAACTAGGCTTAGGGTTTCTTTATATAGTGTTTTGGGGAAAGGTAAGTTGACTTTGGTATAGGCCTATCTAGATAGCGAGGTTAACTTCCTAGTAGGAATGAGGTGCCCTATAGCGAATATAAGTCTTTATATCGGCGGTCGACCTCGGAGCTAGTTATAGACCCTGACGATCTAGAGGACATTTAGCTTATATATGTCACTTGGCCTTTTGCCGATTGTATTTCTCTGCCGGACGTTCTTGACGGTTGGTATAGCAACTCTATCTAGTTAGAGAAGAAGGGCAAGAATTCCTAGGATAGGATTCCTAAAGACAATACTAGTTATCCTACCTACCTGCTTAAGGCTCGAGGTTTGCTACTGTATTGTAATAAGTAGCCTTTGGCTTTAGGATCTTAGGTGGCTGGACCTATTATAGAGCTGGACTAGGATTGTACTCTCTCTAGATAGATAGCCTGGTATATTCGGTACTATCGGGAAGCTGAAAAGGCTGAGGAAAAGTAGTAGAAGGCTTGTAAGCGGCGGAAGTAGAAACGGTAATAGGGCTAGAGAAAGCGTAGCGGGAGGAATGGTTTGGCGACTAGATATGGGTAACTAGTATTATAATAGTATATTTAGTAGTAGGCGGCGTATGATATTCAGCTAGCTAGTTATAAAGTCGAAACGTTGCCTTCTGCCCTACTACTAGTAGTCTTGTCGTGACTTATGATTCTAGGTTCCTTGGTTTCTAAGTTCTAGGTCACTAGAGGCGCTAGACTAGCCCGATTGTACTAAATACCCTATCTGTCCTCTGTCTAGACCGCTGCTGTTATAGAAATTCCAAAAACGAAAGAAAATGTAAACTTTTTGAAGTTATGCCTTCTAGGGGTTGAGCTATTCTAGTAATATATTGTATCGCCGGTAGAAACGAAATATAAAAACAAGGGACTTAAATATAGAGATTGACAGTGGCCTTTAATACTAATCTATCTAGATAGATAGAGGGAAAATTATAAAACTGGAATAATAGAATGAAATAGGACTTTACTACCCTTCTAGCTTCCCTTATAGGATCTCGACTACTAACTCCTTCTTCTACTTCCCTTTCGAGCGGACTTCTTTAGTATCCTTATAATCCGCTCGACCTATAGCCTCTTAAGGGACTTCCCTTTCTTCCAAGGCCCTAGCCCGGCTCCTTGTAACTATATAAGGGCTACCTTTATCCTTATACTCTACGGTCTCGTTAGCCTTTCCCTAGTGTTGAAGTTCTCTACCTTCTAGGTCAATGTCAGGGATTGTCTTAGGTATAATATTATCTCTATTAGCCTCTATCTAGATGTTATTAACCTTGAAGAACTTCTTGATTCTATTTAGGGGGTAAGGCATTAGAATCTAGTCGCTGTCCAACGTTTCAAGGAAGTAAGTGCTATAGTCCTTGATACGGCGGACGCGATATAGCCCTTCCTATCGAAACTCTAGCTTACGAACGGAGCTTATATTAAGGGTCCGAAGAGTATTGTAAACAAGGACTATATCTCTAATATTGACCTAGGCGTTATAGGCGTGGAAACAGTAGCGGTTCTTCTCGTTCCTCCTCTAGGCCGATTTCTCTCTTACTACTATAATATACTCTGCTGTAATATCAAAGTCGTAGAGTATATCCTAAAGAACCTATATATAGAGAAGAAGAAGTTACTGACGGGCTTTCTACTTCCCTTGCTCTGTCTGTTCAGGGGTGATCGAGTCCTATACTATAGTTCTCTAGGTTAGGATATCGTTTTCGATCGGGCTGATAGGGTTGTAGTTATATATTATCGAAAAGGGTAAATATCCTTATAACAGTCCCCTTATAGTAGTTCGGTCTATATATAAGACGAACGGAAGTAGCTCCCGCTAGTTCTTCCCTATACCTCTAGTTATCTTAGCTAGCGAAGATATAATAGGAATATAGCCCTGTTCGTTAATACTATTAGTATAGGAGTTATATAGTAAAATGACAACCTGTTAGATCTTTAGCTGCTATAGTATAGCCTTTACCTCTCCCTTGAACTCGGAGCCTCTATCTATAACTATATATAGTGGTAGGCCCTATCGAAGGAAGATATTACGTTCTAGGAACCGGCGTATAGCCTCTGAACTCTTGTCCTAGAGGATCCTCGCCTCTATAAACCCTATAAGATCGTTATAGGCCTCGACTAGGAAACACTTCTTCTCCGCCTGTCTAAAGGGTATATATTGGATATCGAGATACTACTTTGCTATAGGTTACGAGGAAGGGTATGTCTAACTAGCTACTTCTTCGAAACGCTTTACGTTATAAGCCTAGTATTCGGGGTATATACGAATCCATTTGGCGACCTAGGTATATATGCCCTTCTAGTAGTAATGCTAGGTAACCTGTTGGTAGGTGGCTTCCTTACCTCGATGTCTAACCTCCTGATGGCAGGCGTTGAAGATATACTAGCGATCTCGATCGAGATCAACGACTCGGCGGCTTTCCCCTGTCTTAGTGCGAAGGAACAGGTGCCTATGGTTGTAGAAGTACTTAAGTGCTTCCTTCTTAAACTAGCGATAGTGCTAAGGTTCGACGTATATAGGTTCCCGAAGTGTTGTAAGGTATCTAGCAATGGCTTTCGAGTGGTCTGAGTAACCTTCCTTGAGCGGTATATCGAGCCTTTGAGGCTGCTCTACGACGGTAATGGTATAGATTTATATATCTACCTAATCATCAAGGTCTTCCTCAATAGCCTTCTCCCTATAATCAGACGGGCCTAGGGGTTTCCTTGAGAGTATATCGGCAATAGAGTTCTTTGAACTAGGAATATACTTGACGTCGAAGTCGAAAAGTCGAATCTATATAATCCACTGTATAATGAGAGCGCCTGGAACGTCGCTCGTAACGCCCTTCAGCTAGTGGACTAGGACTAGTGTATCTGTTTCAATAGTAAAGTATACCCCGAATAGATAGCGATAGAATCTTCTGAGTGTATAGACTAACCCCCTGAGCTCGCGCTTAGTAGCGTTATACCTCTTCTCCGCTAGAGACTAGATTCTACTCTCGAACTGGTATAGATATCGCTTCCCGTTGGGACTAACTTGCTCAATGATACTACTCTAACCTTTAAGGCTAGTATCAACTATAAGAAAGACTATTCTATAACGTAGGTCGCTAAATACGAGTGTTACGAGTACTAGTGCTTATGTGATTATATCGTAAAGCTTATCTATAGCGGCTTGCTCTACCTCTCCCTATACCCAATCGACATTCTTCTTCATTAGGCTATATAAAGGTACTATAATGATAGAGAACCCTTTGATCTAGATTCGGTAATAACCGACTATCCCTATGAAGGTCTGGACGTAAGAGACATTGTTGTAGGTCGTCTACTTATAGATTTTTATAACCTTCTATAGGTAAGGGAGACGACCCTCCTCTATATAGAGGTAGCTAAGGAGGATAGCCTCCTTCTAATACTATTAGGACTTCTTGGCTACAATAGTAGCTCCGGCTAGCTCGGCGTTGAGCAATACTATATCAATGTTCTAAAGGTATTCTACTACGAAACGCTATATACCTAGTCTAACTTCCTAACCAATGTAGTCTATATAGGGTCCTTTGATATAAATATCGTCTAGGTAAATGTAACAATGTTCCGGGATAAGGTTATAGAAGATCTAAGTTATAGCCTGCTAGAACTATGCTATAGAGTTTGTACCTCCTATAGGCAGAGTGTATATCCTGAATAGACCGATCGGTGTCGAGAAAGTCGTTAAATCCTAGCTCTTAGGGTATAGGTCGACCTAGTTGTAGCTAGAGAATAGATCAAGGAGGGAAATGACCTTATAGCCTCCAAAGTCCTTACTAAACTCCTTAGCTACTAGAGGCGTATATATATCCCGAATTGTAACTGTATTGGCTTTCTAGGTATTGTTGATTAGATATAGACTACTGTCCTTCTTGAGAATAAGGAACTAGTTGTTGCAATAACTGCTATATACCTCTTCGATGATCCTGTGCTACTGTCTTTACTAAAGGAGTTCGACTACCTTCGGAAGTAGGGGTTTCGGAATTGGAATATACTTGGTCTGCTATACGGCGTAAGACACTATTTGGATCTCCTAAGGAGGTACTACCTCTGGACGGATACGTCTATACTCATTGAACTCCTAGGCTAGTGCTGCCTTGCGGTTGTAGAGGATATAAGCGAATAGCTCTCTCTCTGCCTTAGTGAGAACCTCCTTGACTATATTAAGTATTGCCTTTAGCCTCTCGTCTATAAGCCGTAAACCACGCTCTATTTCTAAGAACTTAGGCACTATAAGATTGTCCTATTCTAACCTGAACTATATCTTCTTTTCACGAAGTGGTCGAACTAGCGTGGCAGGCCCGGTGGGAACAACAGAGGGCTGGCCAACAGGGGGCCAGTAGAAGGATGGCTGACGAAGACCCCCCGACCCTCCTTTTTACCAACAAGGCCTTGAAAAGGCACGAGGGCCTCACAAAGGCCCAGAGTACCCTCCTTTCCCAGGCCCGTATAGGGGATATAGGCCTGC
>MU854729.1:0-14728 GCA_033296685.1 Parachaetomium inaequale | reverse complement strand
AAACCTAGTCTCGTCGAAGTTATAGATATCGTTATCTATAATACTATACTTAGCTTTAACGTTCTATACAAGGGCAAACCACTTACTAATAACCCTTGGATCCTTGTACTTAGTCCTCTAGTAGTCGTATCTATATATATAATACGTTTAGAGCTCTAGCTAGCGTTTAACGAAGTTATATACCTAGCGTTAGCCGATAGGGAGCGTATCGTATATACACTATAGTTAGTTAGCTATATCTTTAATACTATATAGCCTAAGAGGAAATATATATATAGATAGCTCAATTATATACTGAACTATCGTCTGTTTCTCTAGATCCGTTAGACTACGCAAGTTAGCTAGAATGTCGTATTGTACAGGCTAGCTACTACGTCGACAGCAGAGGGTTGACGCTAGTACATCATAGAGCTTAGCTACGGCCCAAATGCCAAGTTTTAGGTTATTTTTAATAGCTTCGAGAGCTAAGATAACCTTGGCTTCCTTTGAAGTAGAAGGTATATCAGGTTGTTGAGAAAATCAGTGTTGAGTATAAAAGTAGTGTATTATAGGGAAAAGTGTTCCACTCGCTTGTCTGTTCCACTCGCTTATCATATACGTTATAATATATTGCTTACTAGAGCACTACTAGAGCCTCTAACTAGGCCCGAAGATCCAACCTAGCCCTAGTTATTGATATTAGACGGCTACAACAGTTATACAACCGATAACTTTATATAGAATTGCTTCAAGAACAACGTCCACTTGGTCTTTTTACCGGCCTATACCTCCTACGTCCTCCAACTATTAGATCTTTCGATTTTCTCCCCCTAAAGTACACCTACTGTAAATACCTTAATAACATCAATACTTAGGCCGAATCGACAGTCGTTAGCAAGCAAATAATGCTGAAGTGCCTCTTGAAAGCCCGTTAGGATACAATTATAGCTCGTAATATCAAGGCTAGGTAGAAGGCTAGTGGCTTATAGCCTATTAGTATAGCTAAACCCCTAATGAGCCGTCTTTTGCTCGAGAATTCGAACAACAGTACTAATCTAGACAAACAACAACATCCACTACAGACCCCAGCACCCAGACAATCCTGTCGACCTGTTTTAACAGCTACCCAGTTCAATTTGACAACTCCACGAAGGAGGATAGACTATCAGGGGTACCTTAACAACCTCGCTACCCAGTTCTTATACCTATCTATACGACAGCTATTGTTCAGGAAGCTTGAAAAGGTATTTGACGAAATGGACTACCAATTAGCTTAGCTACAATAGGAAAACGAGGCCCTGAAAATGCAGTTAGAAGGCTCAACTACTGTCAAGAGGAAGAGGGTAGCCCCGGATCCAAATCAGAAGTTTATCAACATTGAACAAATCCACCGAGCCCAGGTTGCAGTTGGCCGAGTTAAAAATAATATAGTTGAAGAGAGCAGCTCAGAAAGCTCCGACGAAGCCGACGACTATATCGTAGTTGGATAAATTGGCTGCAGTATTGGTAGTGGAAAAGGAGGTGGTAGTTGTGTGCCAAGATTTTTTGGGTGCGCGGGATGGGAGGGTACGCGGGATGGGGGGGGTCCGACTTAGATAGTAAGTAGAGAGAGAGAGAGAGAGAGAGTATATAAGTATATATATATCCTATCTATATCTATTAGTCGGTTAGTCCTTCCTTCCTAAGTCAGCCTATTATATATTATAGTTATATTATATTGTTATATATCGTACATTTTAAATTAGACTAAAATCCCTCCTCTCTGCCCCTAATCCCTAGCCTAAAGGAGGGAAAGAGATAGCTGACCATAAGTCCACTAGCGCTATAGAGAACCCTATATATAGTTTCACTACCTAAACCCTCGCCTATAATATAAAGACCCTAACCCTAAGCTTTACCTAAGCCTTAATCCTATCTCTCTTTCACTCTTCTCCGTACATCTGGGCGAGCAGGCGTTGTACGTGTACGTGGGCAGCGGCGCTAGAATCGCCGCGCTATCTGCATCCTATCGACACTACGTCCGTCGATTTTGGCTGTACAGAGGAAAAGGGATTCTACTCGAGACAGCGGGAAAAGGAATTCTACCTCCCTGTCGTACGGGTGGCCCGAGCGCGCCCCGCACTGGGACCGGGGGGCCGAAAAGGAATTCTACTGCAATCCGGTTGGGCATGGGGGTCAGAGTGGGACAGGTTCATCGGCGTTGCACGCGTGACGCCGCCGATGCCGCTGACATCGATGAGCATCGCGTTCATGTCGGCACTGATGACGACATTGGAAGGCTTGAGGTCCATATGAGCAATTCCACGCTGATGAAGGCAGGCAAGCGCTTTGGTGATCTGAAGGCCCCAGCGTCGCCACCGACCCGTCCTTGTTAAGTCTTGGCGATTTCAGTGCCATTTCCAATGTGCCGTTTGGGTGATACTCGAGGAGAAGGCCTCGAAGGACGGTGGAACCACCACAACAGTGCCCCCCAGCGGCAACCAGCTGAACGATGCCGACGTTGCTGCCGCGGAATAGCTCCAGGTTGCGCAGCTCCTGTTGCAGCACGTCGCTGTTCCCGGCAACATAAAAGGGGCGCTCCACTTGCTTGTAGACGTATAGGGTATCGTCCGCGAGGAGGCGCGCCTTGTAGACGCCCCCATGGAGCTCCTCGACTGCCCCCTGGAGTCGTTTGAAGTCCAAGGATCTGACTGCGGGGCTGTCTCTCTCCGAAGGAAACGCGGATACCATCTTGGCGCAACTAGACCAGGTACTGCAGGCCAACAGGAATGCCATCGACCGCCTCACGAGACTGTTCGAATGTTCCTGCTTCAAGCCGCCATACCTGGTCATGCTTCACTCCTCTATCATCTCCCGAATATTGGGCCTGTACCAACAGGCGGCCGGGTGCGCTCACACCGTCCGACGTGGTCCAGCGGCAGAAACAGCTGCAACAGCAGCCGCCGGGAGCGCGCCGGCGTCTTCTTACTCGACACGGGCATCCGGCACCGTGACCACCATCAGCACTAGTCACACGGCGACACATACGAGCTGGGTTTCCGACGAAGTCGCACAGTTGCCCTTTTCGCTGGGCAAATTCAACATAGAAGAGCCCTGTGTGCAGTTCGCCTTCAAAAATCTGCTGATCGGCAACGAGCTCAAGAGGGCAGGGAGTTCGATCGGCCTCTTCGCCTCGCAGGCTCCCGGGGATGGTGCGGAACCTGAAGGTTTGCGCTCAAGTCTAAGCTCATGGCTTCAGGCCGATTACTCGAGCACAGTCGGGATCTTGAGGTCTGCAATCAAAGAGCTAAATGATGGCATCGACCTTTGACCAAGGTCGCGATTCTAGTGGGTCTAGAAGTTTCCAATGTAATATAACGCTAACCAGGCTAGTCGCCGGGCGCTCGCATTTTGTTTTCAACAAGCTTACGAAGCGCTACTAGTACTCGTGCCACGCCCCACTTTTTTGGTTTGGCAGATTGCCCGCACCACTAAAGTGGTGCTTACCACCAAAACCGCCACATCACCAAAAAAGCCACTTTTTCGACATTTCTATCTAGAACCGGCGCAAAAGGCGCCCACCACCCTCCAAATCAACTATATATGCTGGCTGTAGCTTGCCATCTAACCTCCATTTCCTGGCCTCTTTTGCGGCCTCTGCAAATGCCCGTTTGGTTGCGCCACGGAACTTTGCATCTGCAGCCTCCAACAACCTCCTGGCGATGACGACAGCATCTTCCTTCTTTTGCTTGACCATTGCACGCCCTTGAGCTATAGTTAAGACTCCCCCTGATTGCAGTGGTATGTTCTTGGTATTCCGACGTGATCTGGCGATAGCTTCGGCCATTTTCGTCCTTCTAAAGTCCCTCTTAGTCTGGACTAGCTCTATAGCTATGATCAGGGACCTACAAATAAACCGCCGAAGATTATAACTGAAGTCTAGATCTATATCCTAATCCTCCTCCAAAATAGTCTCTAAGCGGTCGGCGATCTTGTTGATTTACCAGAGGGTTATAGGCGTGGAAAAGGGCGATGAATATAGCCTAGATTGATCGTAGGATAGGGGGGAGGGAGTCCTCTTTGTACGGCGTTCATCAATAGTTTGTAAGACTAACTACGGATTGAATAGTAAGATCCCTATCTTCTAGAAGGCTAATAGTATTGTCTAGTATTTAAATACCTATTTGTAGACCCCCTGAATAACATAGAGGAACTCGACCTTTATAATATTAATAAGACTATTATAAACTATTAGTTCTAACGCCTTAGTATAGTAGTACTTCAGAGGCTAGAAGACAATAATATCGAATAGTTATAATAGATATATAAGATATAGTAGAAGGCTGAACAGTATAATATTATTGTCCTTATAGTACTAGATGAATTTATATATATAATACGAGCTATATCTATCAATAACAAAGAGACGGTATTTGCCGATAGAGGACCGTTTAGAATACTAATCAAAGTGCTTGAGCTATATTAGGCTAATCTCGTCGTTCGAATACCTAGTCGCCGAGGTTATAATAGCTATATCGCCTTCTAATTCAGGTTATTGATACTATTGCGATATATATATCTACTCTAACAAGATCAGGAAGGCTAGGGTAAAGGCGCCGCCCACTAAGATAGCCTCGATCGCCGTTACTAACTCCCTATTTTCCAGGACGCCAAAGTAGTAAGCCCTCTTACGCTTAGTGACAATAAGCTAGTCCTTACCGACCCCGATATAAAACCCAGTCTCATCTATATTCTAGATATCCTATAGGGGGATACCTTTGTTATTGATAACTCGATAGAGCTATTGGAAGTACTCGGCGATATATACTAGATCTTTAGCATCCTAGCAGTCGGCTTAGAGCTACTTCTATATCCGTTTACAGTAGCTATAGCGTTTGAGGAAGCAGGTAGTCTAGTTCCGACCGATAACATATAGCTAGTCTTAACGGCTCGACTGTTCGGCTAAGATATAGTTTGCCGCGTTAGTAACAAACTCGAGGCGTACTATAAGGTTGATATAGTCCAGACGGTCGATATATCGGCACAATACAATCTCCTCTGGCTACGAAAGGAGGGCGTTATATATAGGGCGCCCTTTGCCAGGACCTGCCCCCTCCAGGCGACCCCGTAGGCGCCCCCGAGAGATGCCGTATTCCCGGGCGACTACGGCGACTTTGAGGTCCGGATCTTTACCTAGTCGGGTAATAGCTTCTTGGATACGAGACTCTATAGTCAGCTGATTCGAAATATCGTAGTTTGGCTGAAAAAGATGGTGTTTTGATGAAGATGTTAAAAAGAGGGAAAAGTGGCTTTTTTGGTGATGTGGCGGTTTTGGTGGTAAGCACCACTTTAGTGGTGCGGGCAATCTGCCAAACCAAAAAAGTGGGGCGTGGCACGAGTAGAGCTTAGGCTGTCATTTTAAAGACTTCCTTTACTATCTAGTCTCCTAGCTTTCCGAACTCTAGTTATAATATCCAATTTAAGAGTTTTGCAGGCTACTATTGCCGAATCTCTTTGGATGCTTAAAAGACTCTTAGAAGTACATACCCGCCGAGCCGGCAGGCACACACGACATGTTGTCCTTAATGGTCTTTTCGATGTTAAACAAGACGGTTCATTGCCAGATATCCCCGGACGGTCAGTCAGGGACCAGGCCCGAGGCGTGTAGAGTTGGTGCCACGTTAGAATTACTGAGCTTGATGCAGTCGTCGGCGCTGTTGAAATGGATGAGTGCTGCGTAGCAAGACCCAGACTGGACTTTTTCTGCGTGGGCCGGGCGGAAGAAAGGCTCAGGCCCCATGGCAGTATCCGGTTGGAACACACCAGGTGGTATTGTGCTTGGTAGATGGACCGCTAGTAAGGCTCATGCTGCATGCCCGCGGCTCAAAGCATTGGGAACGGAACACAGGGGCAGTCTTGCAGTGTCAAGGACGCACACAGGCTCCACGGACGTCTCAACTATTATCATTACCTCACTTAAACGATCCATATGTCATCGACATCGTGATCCCAGTTGCTGCTGTGATCTCTCGTAATCTTGGGTAACACATCGCTTGAGAAATTAGGACAGAGAACGACGACATTTAATGGTACCGAGTGGTAGTATTATTAGCTAATGGGCGATGACCACTTTAACAGCTGTCTCTATAGTATGAGAACAAAAGGATGTGGATCCAAAATACGCTCCTACAAGCTGTAGGTGTAACAGAATGGACCGTCGTTTACGCTCATGAGTTCGCGCATGGTGATGGGACCGCCGCCAGCGTAGGACAGGTCGATGGTATCGTCAAGAGTGACGTCAGGCGAAGGAGGCTGGTTCAGGAAAGTCTGGGTGCCCGAGATCTGGTTCCGCCTGTGCGTGAAGTCCAGCATCTGCCAGACCCACCAGGTCAGATCGATCATGCCGTGGTGCAGGTAAAAGGCCGGGTCACCGGGCGAGGAGAAGACGTCGCCAGCAGGGTCGCCGCCGATGGTGTAATGGCCGCCGCCGTGAACGCCGATGTTGCCGGACCCGGGGACACCCTGCATGACCAACTGGAAATCGGCGATGGTGTTCCGTGTGAGGAGCTTGACGACGGAGGTGGCGTTGGCAAAAGCCGTGTTGATAGCAGCGGAAATGTCACGCTTCATGCAGCGTGGATTGTAGGCCAGTCCAGTGCCGGGACCACCGCCGATCACGGAGCCGTTGTTGAGCGGCATGCTGACGGGGCCGAGGTTGATCGTGTAGTTCTTGAACGGACCGGTGGTCACACAGCCACCACCAGTGCCTGGGGGCAGGACGACGGGAGCGTAGTCACCCAGCAGCAGAGTGATAGGGCCTTTGCCGGCGATGTATTCGCCGTTGCCACTCATGCTATAGTCGCTGCCATCAAAGATGGGCGACGAGGCAGGGTCTTTGGCATACAGAGCCCAGTTCCAGTAACTAAGGTATGGCCTGTCAGTTCTGATGATGCGAAAGGCACCGACGTTGGAAGAGTTCACTCACGGCTGGGCGCCAGTGTAGCCGCATTCATTCCTCAAGGCTTGCTCGTAGGTCCATGTGAACCAGCGATGCCATGCCAGGAAAGTGCCCTATCAACTTGGTCAGCCATGACTGGTATGGGGCATGCGGCTGCACTTTGGCTCACCGTGTAATGGATGTTGAGCGTCTGGTTGATGTGGGTGGCCAGGAAGTCGTCATATCGGGACCGAACCCCAGGGACCAAGCCTGTGGGCGTCTTCGCTGGGAGCTTCTGGAAGCAGAGGACGGCATCTGTGTAGGCCTTGCGCTCAAGGTTGCTCAAAGAGCCCCTGAACACGATGGGCAATTAGGGATGCCGGCCCGAACATGAAAGTTGAAACGAGGGCGGAGGCGAGGTGAGGACAAGTGACGTACCATGGCTTCCGCACAAGGAGCTTGTCCTTGGTGCAGGTATTGGCTCGCTTGGAAGACGTAGTAGCGGTGCTGCTCAACAGGTCGTCCTGTGCAGCTTGGGCCTCTGCCGTGAGATCCTGGAATTGTGCCAGTGCATCGGCAGTCGGATCCGGAGCCGACTGTGCGAATGCAGCGCCGATCAAGACAACGGACGAGAGGACGGTCAGACGCATGTTGAATGTTGCGGGAAGTCCGCTTTGACCTTTGCAAGCGACTGGCAGCCTCGAGACGAGCGGTTGAAGACGAGAAGCCGGGACATTGCACGAGTTAAAGACGGCCGAGAAGAGCCGTGCCCACCAACCCCTGCGTCGGCAGCAGCATGTGTGCAGCTGCCGGCTCCCGGTCATGCGAGATTATCCATTCCCATGCTGGCGGGCCAGACTCGCTTCGGGGGGCCAAGCCAAGCCGCCAATTGCCCCAGTGCGTCCCCAAACGGACATTGTTCCGACTGGCCGAACACCCGGGGCCTCTCGGCTGTTCCATGTCGGCCGCCGTTCCTCTTGGGAGCAAAACTAGCGTTAACTAGCTGCACCCTTTCGATCAATGCGAATCTTGAGGAATGTCAGAGCGTGTAGCAACCGGAGGGACCGACTTGCGAAGGCCTTGCCCAGCTGGGCAGCTAGCGTCTGTTTACTCCACCCTTTTCCCTCCGGAGTCCTACCGCACCACTCGCACGTCGAAGAATTTTCCGGCTAACGGCGAGGAACGACCTAGGCTCGCTTATTACGGAGTATTGAATACCAGTTCCTGCAGGCGGCCCAAAGGCAGGGCAGTCAGCAGAGCAAACAATTCGCCCCTTTTCGAAGCACACCGGTCGCAGTGGGAGCAACCAACCCTCCGTCTGTCGTGATCAGTGCTGTCGACCTCGGCATGAAACCCTACAAGGTGTGAAGGCCACAGGCAAGTGGGCCCCGAGGGGCATTAATGTCATGGAGCAAGACTCTCTGTGGCGAGACCTCGAAACGTCAGGTAACGTTCCAGGTTTCTACCCCGAGTCTGCAACGCTGGCACCTTGTTCGGCGCCTTCCCGGATACGGCTTTTGCTGCAGGAGATACTAGGATTGCCGTGGGTGACGGGAGCGGTCCGAGCGGACAACCTTGCGATCCATATATCCCCTGGTTCCCCGCAAGGCCTCCTCGCACTCCGAATCCATCATGACTGTGGAGATGCAGGATCAAGATCGACAACCTTATCGCTAGATGACCAGCATCTCACTTCGTGCATGCAAATCATGTCAACCATGCCAGCTCCAGGGGCGGGCCTGCCCGACGAAAACAAAGGTCCCGAGATCCTAGGCGCAAGCGTGACGGTCACGACAATCGCCCTCATCACCGTCATTGTTCGCCTCGTGGTTCGCAGTCGCATAGTGCGCAAGCTTGGAACTGATGTGAGTAAACTGTTGCACGTGTTGATCGCCTCTCCAACTGACGGCCACCACAGGACTATGCAATGGTCATTGCGATGGTAATGAGACCCTATTTCCGCCCGGGCGCTGGCCGTTTGTTTCTCAAACTTAACCTGACGCATTCATCACACAGCTCTTGTCGCTTGGCGGTCTAGCTGTAATCATCGGCCAGGTATTGTACGGAGCTGGCCGCCATGCAGCCTATCTCGACCCCCAGGTGAACTCGCTGGGCTTGAAGTGGAACTTTGCTGGACAAGTCATCTACATGTGGGCCCTTCCAGCCGTGAAGATGTCGGTCGGATTCTGCCTGCTCCGGATTGCTCCGAACAAGACATACAGGCGGATCCTCCAAGGCGTCATGATCTTCACAATGGCCTATACCTTTGTGTGCTTCATGACGCTGCTTCTCCAGTGCCGGAACCTTGCAGTCCTCTGGGATCTCACCATCGAGACAACTTGCTGGCCCGTGTCTACCCTTCAAGGGCTCAGCTACGCGAGCTGCGGTGAGTGATTGCGCCAACATATAGCTTGGAGCCACTGCTGACACTGGTATCAAGCTGTCAACATCTTTACCGATCTATTCTTTGCTGTCCTACCCATACCCATGTTGTGGAATGTCCAGATCAATGCTCGCACCAGGTATACGCTCATATGCATCATGAGCCTGGGTATCTTGTAAGTCCTGAATTTCCTACCTTGTGCTCCGCTACCTATGGAACTAATCCATTGCCCAGTGCCTGCGCCGCCGGCATGGTCAAGTCGGCGTACATCTCCAATTACGGCAAGACGGGTGATTTCCTGTGGGATTCAGCAAATCTGACCATCTGGTATTCGTAAGTGCGCCTCGCTGCTGGAAGGGATTTCTGACACAGTCTAACCAACTGCTACCGCCCACAGTGTCGAATGCAACGTCGGGATTGTCGCCGCCTCTCTGCCATGCCTCAAGCCTCTGTTCAAGCGCATCCTCGAGACCTCTCTCGGATACGGGTCCTCCAGAAAAAAGGACAGCTACAAGCTACGCGATCAGAGTCATGGAAGTGCACGCAGGGGATCCAAGCACCTGGACTCGCGGTCGCCTCGCCAGGCCAAGGCGCGAAACTTGGTGAACATCAGCACCCTCGGCGGCAATACCAGCGAGGAGAGCATCTTGTCCCAACAACAACCGCACGCCATCACCAAGACGACAGTTGTGACCATTGATAGGGCCAAGTCTGATACGGGGCATGGTGGCTCTGAATGGCCTGCAATTGGCTTCCGAGGGCAGCGGTTCGACGACCGCCTGCAGACCACAAGCGAAGACAGGTAGCCACCGAGGAGTACTTCGCAGAGTAACTCGAACCTAAGCTAGCTCAAGATATATCCCTCTGAGTCCCTGACCGTATGTCGTGTGCTTTCGCTCCGCCCTGGCGTCTACATGTTGTTTCTTGAAAGTCGAGAACCTCATATATGACCATACCTACTGGAGGACCCCATCGATCCCTCCGCTACGAACGTGCTCTTGCTGCTGCTGGCAGACATCATCTTCCACCATGCGGCTGCTCTGGCCCCCCTTTTGGTGCCCTGCGAGGCGTCTTATCTCCAGTCCAACAGGGGCTAGGCGACGTGAGGGACTTGGCGAGCAAGCTTAACCATCTAACCAGGAGACAGGTACTAAGATGAGCTCGAAACTTGGCTAAGAGGTGACCGAAGAGCCCTGCAGTCTACGCCTACGTTAAACGCCACTCCGCGTCTTTGTTCCCTTGTGTCTCCCGGCGTTCCTTCTGCGTTGTCCAGCTGTGGCCTGAGGAGCAGCTCCACAATCTCCGCCGCTCCGGATGTCCCGCCCTGGGCCGCGATGTGGACGGGCGCATGCTGGATGAATCCAGTCTCGGTGTCTTTTGCGATTGATTCGCCTTAGCTTCTGTATCTAGTAATTCGAGAGGATCAGAGGAGCTTTAACAATTGTGTGCTTTTTGGAGGTTAACATTCCCCGCTGCCTGCGATGGACGTCTGCACTGCCTCAATGCCTCCAGGGACATCAAAACGGCCGACGCCTGTGGAGGGGTTACAGTTCAGGTCTGGATAGAGTTGCAAGAAACGAGCCCTGCATCCCGGCACGACACGCCCAGGCAGGCTCGTGTGGTAACGTTATCGGCATTTCTCATTTCGGCCCTTTGGGACCATCGCCCAGCCACCCCCTTACCCCTTTTCAGCACTGCCACTCTCGGAGCCGAACCATTTGAGCCGAAGCTTCCCCGCCCATCCCGAGCAGAGACATCCAACAGCTCGGTCCTGACTTCGTCAGGATGGGGGCATTTCTATCGAGGGTCGTTCCAGTCCTCCTTGGCCGTGGCTGTCAACCAGTAGGTCCATTTTCGTACGCTGGTCCTGTGCACAGCAAGTCAATCCGCCTTCTGCAACTCCATAGGCCCAAGTGGTACGCCTTACGCATCACAAACCGACCTTGTCTATGTGCACATACCAAACCAACAGCTTGCCTAAGTACGTAGCACTTTCATACACATGGGGCCCACCTCAGCAAGACGCCATTGGCTATGGCCCCGACGACAAGGTCCCCGTTCTGGTCAATGGGCGGCCATTGCCTTTATTTCGCAACCTCGGCAACACGCTGAAGTCGCTCTACCGGGCCTGGGACTTTGACGACGACGTGCAGCACCTCTGGGTGGACGCCATATGCATCAACCAGGACGACGAGGCTGAAAGGGCGAGTCAGGTCAACATCATGGACCGAATCTACAGGGGTGCCGCCTCAACCTGTGTTTGGCTTGGAGAAGAAAGTCGGTCACAGACCACGGCCCCTATCTTCCGGAATATTTTAAATGCTGCTTCCGAAGACTTTGCTCCGTACTATCACCAATACCCTAGCGGGACGCCCCCAGCCGATGTATTTTGGCATTCCAAGGGTTTGCCCTGCCCGGACGATGAAGGGCAGTGGGCACCGGTGAGGAGGCTTTTCCAGAATCGGTGGTTCAACAGGGCCTGGGTCATCCAGGAAGTCCTGTTATCCAGCAATATTTACGTCTCCTGGGGCTCTACTTGGATGACATGGGACGATCTCGGCAAGATGGGGCTCATGGGCCATGTGGCGAAGCTGGGGCAACATGGTGCCCTGCCTGCCTTGTTCCAACATCTTTCTGGCGAAAGCACCCATCCCGAGCCGGAAACGCAAGACTGGGCCGCCCATGACCCAGTGACCAGCGCACTCCACCTTTGGTTGAACGGACATCGATATCTTTAACAAACGACCCCCGCTAGCAAGCCTATCCAGGGACTGGTCGACGAAATGAAAGCGCTATGCGGAAGCGCAATCATCACGCCGACTTCGTGGCTCATGTACTTCTGCCTTACCAACCGTTTGGCTGATGCCACCGACCCACGAGACAAGATCTTCGCCTTTCTCGGTCTCGCCAACAACATCACCGAGCCTGGAGCCGATCTTGGCTCTATAATGCCGACGTACTCTGCGCAGGTAACCCACCTTCATGACGGCGAACTGGACTACAGTGGGGGGCCTGCGGCGGTCGGCGGTGACGGCGAAGGTGGAATCGATACTCTTCAGGGCGGACGTGTTAGGCATTAGCAGGATGTACCGAGACTGGCTGGGCTTGGGTTTGAACCTGGCACCTTCGTCTCGGAGGCCCGGCTTCTTGCTGCTCGTGGAAGGCGCGCGGTGTAGTTTGACGATGTCGATATCGGCGATGAGATTGCGCACAGGTGCGGGATCATCGGGCAGCGTGAGGAGTATCATGCCGTCGTCGGGACTGGCGTCCACGAACTTGGAGAACTCGTAGGCCCAAGAGCTAAGGATCTGCTTAGAACCAAACACCACTATAGGTCCGTGCGAGAGGTCGGCGGCGATCCTCGCGGACCAGCTGCCGGCCTTGCAAGGGCATTGGAACCCGTGAGTGTAGGTTCCCGACGGGCACTCGGTACGCTCGTCGTCGGGCGCGAGGTGCTGGTCGGGGTGCTCGGAGACGTGATCGGCCAGCGTGCGCAGGCTGTGGCTAACGACGGCGAGGGCCAGGGACGTGACCGTCTTGCCGAGTCCCATCTCGTCGGCGAGGAGGGCGGTGGCGATACCGCGGGCCGGCTTGCTAGCGAACACCCAAAAAAAGGACCAGAGCTGGTGGAAGCGGAGGCCTCTCTTCATGCCCGGAGGGGTATGTGTGAAGCCGGGCCTCACGGTGTCGCTGGGATCGATGCCGAAGAATTCGCACATGTCGTGGAGGACTGCCTCGACGACGCTAGGGTCGATAGGTCCTGTCTCGAACGCCTCGCCGTCCTCGGGCTCAATGGGGTCGGGCTCGTCATCCGAAAGGATATCCTCGGCATATTGATCGAGTGTAGAGAGATCAAGCTCGTCGTCTGTGAGGAGATCTACGACCTCTGCACCAGGTGGCACCGAGGGGTTCAGCGCGAGGACGTCCTGAGGGGTGTGGCCCGGGGGCAGCGCCCAGGTGTATGCGGTTGGAGCTGTGCCCCGCCGCGGAGTGGGGAGGAAGGGTCGGTATAGCTGCGTGCGGGTTCATCGTTAGCGTCAAGGGGCCCACGAGAACTGTGTCAACGGATCGGAAGAGAAACTCACCTACCGTCCATATCGGCTGCAGCAATCTGTCAGATGCGGCTTAGTGATGGTCGGCGGTCCTACTCCTGGGTCCTGTCTGCTATGCCACAACCACTCCTGCCCGGACTGGTTGAGAGCGGCGCCGCTGATTGGTTCGCAAGGGACCTATACCAGCCCCGGAGTAGTTGAGGATCGGGTTTAGTAACTACTTCGGCCTAAGACCGCCGTCAAAATGCCCGTCAGTAACGGCGACTAGGTAAACCGAGGCTGGAGATCCTGAGTCCGCCGTTCGTTTGTTGCTCAGCTGTACAGCTCGCCCGATATAGGCCTATTACAGGATTATAAGGGTTGGAGTTAGGGTTGGTTAGGGGAAACCTGTTGATTGGCTAGTATAGAGAACCCCCTAGGCCCTACTCGGATACCTAGAAATACTAGAGACCTACCTACTAATATATAATACGCCGGTACGATTAACAACTACTATATAGAGAGCTAGGTCGGGGTATAAGTTATTCTATAAAAGAAATAGGGGGCGGTAGGGGGAGGGAAGGGGGGAGGGGGAAGAGAGGGTTCGAAAAAAAGTAATATATAACTCGGAGAGGTTAGCTAGCTAGCTAGCTAGCCTAAGTCGAGTTTAAATCAAACCTAGATTGTCCTATAAGCAATGTACTAACAAGTATAGTAGTAGAGTAGTAGAGAAGAAGAATAATAAGATAGTATTATTTGATAAATTATTTATATTATTACTAGTATTCTAGATAGTAGTTTACTATAAGTATAGTAGTACTATAATAGCTAGGTCAGCTATATTATATATCGGTTTATACTACTACTATTTAGGTATATATTAGGACTACCTACTAGTTAGTATAGTAGGCTTTGCCGACGATACGAACCTACTAGCCGTTAGAAGGAATTCAGCAGCTAACACTAGGCAACTAGAGAAGGCTTAGAAGACCTATCTACAGTGGGCTAGTAGTACCCATGGAATGGCCTTTGCGGCTCAAAAGTGTAAACTAATCCATTTCAATAAAGGCCGAAGACAGTGGCAGGACCCTATAACCCTCGCCTACTCAGTGTAACAGTCCTAACGAGTGTATTGCAACTAGCTAGTGACGACTCTACAAGCACACTAAACTTAAAGAAAAGAGAGAAAAGAAGGAATGAACAGTTCCCTGGGTACCATCCTTTATAGCCGAAGTGAGTATACACGCAATGGTAACAGCCCCGTCAAGTCTTGCGTCATGGTGATAGGCGTGTAATACGCGCTATAGCAGCTGTATCAGGTCGTATATCTTGGCCGAGGGTGTCCGAGGCCGGCAATAGGGCCCAGCCTGTTATAATACCCCCCTCCTCCCTCTAGTCAGGGGGAAATCTTTCTATATA
>MU854728.1:0-14879 GCA_033296685.1 Parachaetomium inaequale | reverse complement strand
CTGAATCGCGCAACCTTCGCACCCATCTCGCCACCCATTCCATGTGCAGTGACACTTACACCCACGAGCCGAACGGGGGTGCCGAGCGGGTAGGCTAGGAGCTCGTGCTCAAGAGTATTAGTATGCAACTTGGGGCTAGACTTCCGCTAGAGCTATGGCCGGAAATCACGCGGGTAGCCATGTGGCTGTACAACAAAAGCCCTAGGGAACGCAACGGCTGGCGTTCGCTGTATCAGAAGCTCGAGAGTTGGTTCTAACAGTACTTTCGGTGGTACGAGCTGCGTGTGGTTTATGCCTTGACAGGTGACCTACGGCCAAACTGGGGCGGCATCTATGCGTATGGGTGCCGCGCATACCCCTTGGACAAACGCCATAAGCAGAAAATAGAAAAGAAGCTGTTCAAAATTATACCGCGAGCTTATATCGGTTACCTTGTTGGATATAACGCGTCTAACATTTACCGAATCTAGGTTCTATAGCTCAAGAGGGTTATCATTACCCGTAACGTTACATTCGACAAGAGGATCTTTTACCAAGAAGGCGAGGAAGATCTTAGCCGGTAGGCTGTTTCGATCGTAAGGTAGACTACAGACTATATCGAGCTCGACTTGGTAATCTAGGATGCTAGAGGCATTCTTCGCGGCGCTGAGATTGATAATCCTGAAAGGATAGAATCGGCACTAGGTACCCTTGATCGAGAGCTCACTAAGCAGGAGAACAGGGGTGTAGAAACCCCTGACAGTGGTCAGAACTCGAGGGTAGAAGCGTAGGAGGCGAGCTTACGTGATACAAGCAAGGTATCGGAACCCCTGAACCCTATGCTAGAGGCTAGACTTCTAACCCCTGAGGATACTCCCGAGCTGTAGGACGGCTAGGATACCCCAAATAGGGAGAACGACGCTCTTGGAGACGGCCTCGAGAGTATAACAAGTACTACTGAAAGCGAAGGCAATGCTAACGATAACAATAACGTAGCTATAAACAACGACTCTATTGACCTGTTTCAGCCGCTATCTGAGCAGGAAACAGTAGATATAGATGAACCACTATATACCAAACGCAAATATATATATAAGGTCTAGGGTCCCCCTGTCTATACAAGCCGGCGTAACAGAGGCTGTAGCCCACTACTACTAGGTAGTTTATTAGGGATTGTAGGTTTCACACTACAAATGTATCGAAACGACGAAATCTATACTCCCGAGCAGGAGAATTAGTATCTCTTCTATATAACCTTTATACTAAACGGTATAGAGGCCTTTTACGAGGGGGACTACGAGTATAAAACGCTATATTCAGTTATTGCAGCCGCGGTCTATTAGACAAATACGAGGCTTGGAGCTGCTCTAAGCCGCCCTTGCAAAGAGGTCTACTTCTTAGACCTCGCTCGAGCTCTGAAATACTGGAAGGAGCTTGAGAAGTACCCTCTCGGCGCTCAGTTCGTCAAAGCAGCCGAGAGTGAGATTCGAAACCTTATCAATAGGAAGATATAGTATATAATACGCTGCGAACAGGTATATAGTAAACCGCTGCCCCTGAAATGGGTGTTTATATATAAATTTGACTAAAATAGCAATCTAGAGAAGTGTAAAGCTCGTATCTGTGTACGAGGTGACCTTTAGAAGGTCAATACCCTATAAAGTACTTACGCGGCTACCTTGGCTACCTGTTCTTTCCGAACGATGATAGCAATCGCCGTTTAATTCGACTTCGAAGTCAAACAATTCGATGTAGCGTAGGCGTTCCTGAACGCCGAGCTCTTAGAAGGTGTGGTCTACGAGCTCCTAGAGGGATTCCAAGAGGCGGATATATATATCGAGCTTGAAAAGGTACTTTATAGCCTTAGGGAGTCTCTATTACTCTAGTATAAAAAGTTCGCTAATATACTCCGTAAGCTTGGTTTAACTATATTAGCCGAAGAACTATACCTCTTTTTCGATAAACAATGCTACATTATTATACTGTTTTATATAGACAACTATCTAGTCTTCTATTATTACGACCGAGCTAGTACTACTACTACTATAATAAACGCTTTGAAAGACAGGTATAAAGTTTATAAGCAGGGAGATATAGCTTGGTTCCTAGGAATCCGAGTTCTATAAGATCGTTCTAAGCGTTATATCTTCCTTATATATAACTAGTATCTCGAAAAGGTCGCTAAGCAGTATAGTCTTGTAGAAACTATATATATAGTATATATTCCTCTTACTACTAAGCTTAAGAAGTCTATAGAGACTGCTATATATAGCTAGATTAAGGAATTCCAAGAGCTAGTAGGCTTAATCCTTTACTTAGCTATTATAATACGCCTAGATATTATATTCGCTGCTTCTAAGCTTTCCTAGTTCCTTATAAACCCTGCTCCGGAGTATATCGACGCTGTTCGCGAGGTGATTATCTACCTATATAGTATACGGTTCCTAGCTATTAGGTATAGGGGTAAGCTCGGTTCGTAGGTTCTGCTTATTACGGGAGACATATCCTTCGCGGATTATAAAGAAATACGACGTTCCTTACAAGGATATCTTATAATGCTATTTAGAGGCCTGATTAACTAGAAGGCAACGTATTAGGATACTATTACAACGTTGTCTATAGAGGCTGAACTGCTTGCTCTAACGCTTACTACGTATAAGACTATAGTATTAAAGCGGTTCCTCGCCGAGGTATAGCTCGACCTCGGTCAACTATAGTATATCTTTTATAATAATTAGTAAACTATCTATTTAGTCGTCGGTAAGAGCGAATAGATTAGTACAAAGCTATAGTATATTGATATCTATAACCTATAGGTACGTTAGGAGTACTCGAAAGGCTTGTTTGAAGTAACTTACCTCGCAACGAACGAGATACTAGCCGATAGTCTAACGAAGCGTTTAATACGCTAGCGCTTCGAATATTTCAGAAATATACTCAATCTATAAGATATATATTATATTATTGAAGAAGAAGCGAGTACTAAAACAGTTAATTCAAAGAGCTAAGCTCCTAATCTATATACGCCGGCGTAAAACTAATTTCTGCCTTTACAGACGGCCCTCTTCTTCTCCCTACTCCGGCATAGTAGCTCGAGCGCCAACTTCTCTATCCTCTCGGCCGAATCGGCCGAATCAGCCGAATTATCCTCCTCCTTGTCGGTAGCGAGCCAAGCCTTCTTGCCCTTACGGGCAGGGGTAGAGGGGCTGGGTACAGGTATAGCGGTCTTCTTACCCTTGCGGGCGGGAGTAGCGTATACGGGCGAGGGCGAGGGCGAAGGCGAGACGACGAGTACGAAATCGTTGTATAGGCCCTCCTCCTAAACAAGGAGGACCTATTTCACCGCTATACGAAGATTGTTGACCTCCTGAATCCAGGGTTAGCAGTACTCCCGAGCGTAGAATAGCGTAAACTTACAGCCTTGTTAGCCTTGTCCTCGTTCTCGACGAGGATCGCCTTAGTAGCGAGGAACTTCTATACTAGCGGAAGGGTAATATCTAGGCTATTAAAACAACTATTAGAATATATATATAACGCTCGGATAATATAAATAAGATATACCAAGGGGTATAGGGGTAGCTAGTACTATAGTAACGGCTATAGTAGCGCGACTCGCTAACCGAATCGTAGTAAGCCTCGAGGGACTGCCCGGCTAAGGTAGAGTATATATAACCAAGACAAGGAGTAGGGCGCTCCTCGCCCTAGCCCTCCTGCTCGGCCTCGGTTTCCTCGATACGTTTACGTCTATAGAACTACGTTAGAGCTGTAAACAAGCAAAACAAGTAGGAAATGCTTACTTGGAGGAGACGGCGGCGGCAGTCTTTTTCTTACTCTTCTCGGGCGTAGAGGCGGCGGCGGCGACTTTCTTCTTGCCCTTCTCGGGCTTGGCGACGGCGGTGGCCTTCTTGTTGCCCTTGCGGGCGGGGATATCCTCCTCTGACGAGGAGTCTTCGAGCGCGAGCTCGGTTTTCTTGGTTGCGGCCGTAGCCGATTTCTTTATAGCGAGCGAGCCTACTGCGTTACTTTCGGCCGAAGCCGAACGAGTCTAAGCACGCGTAGCGCGCGCGCGAGCGAGGTTGGCAGCACGAGCCGCGGAGAGCTTTTTCTTCGCTATGGTCGGCGAAGACGATTTTGATGTTAGTAGTGAGTAGGAAACAGGGGATCGCGCGATCGGCCCGAGCTGCCGAATAAATAAACGGGGCCTGCACCCGATACGTAGCGGCTGATTGGCGCGTGCCTGTCGCGGTACTAAACCCGATTGGGCACCCTATAAGCTGGAAATGGGGTCTATATACGGTTAAAAACTAGGGAATAACGCGTTTCCCTATACCTATTGTACAGATTCCGTAACTAGCGTACATCTATAACTGTAAAAAATACTAGATTTGACTAGGAGTACTAAACAGTTAAGCGCGATTCAGCGTATTTCAACGCGACTAAGCGCGCCTAACTAGGGGGTGTGTCGCAGTATTCAGTGTTTGGGGTATTGGCAGGGCGACCTACCTCGGATTGGAACTAGCTGTTCCGAGCGCCCGAGCCCGGACTAGGGACTTGGCGCTGTATCCTGTATTTTAGATACGTGGATCTACGTATCCTTTTCCTTTGTACAATAACTTCTTCAATTCAACTATATCTGTTTACCCACTTCAAACCGCCTGTTCAATGAGTCCCTGTCCGCTGTGATAGTATACTTATAACCTAATATATTATAGGTATGTATATAGAAGGGATATACTCTAAAGGTTAGGATAGGGATATTACTAACGGTAGCAAGACTAGGGTATTTAGTAAATTCTTCTAACTATAAATATACCTCTAAGAAACGGCGACTAATTATATTGAAATTAGCCCCTATATCTAGTATAGTAGGTACTAGTATCTACTAGTAGTTAAGTTGAATATAGGTAACGGTTTTAACCCGTTTTAGAAGGGTCCCTATAAATTCCTATTCCTTTATCTAAATATCGTCGTAGTCGCTACGAGGTCGGTTAATAGGAGTAGCGTTAAGATTAATAGGCGCCGAGCAGTTGATAATAGTATAACTAGGGAGGCTATATCAGCGATAGTTAAGGGTAGGATAGTTAGTAGAGTAGTACCCTAGCTCTTTATAGGTATAGTAGTATATACTACTTAAAGGAGTAAACGGGTATATAGGGTTGTTAATAGGCGCTATAGGTATCTAGTTAACTAAGGGCGATAGGTAGTTGCGAGAGATATGCCTGATCTTCCTATAGTTATAGTACTAAGGTAGTAGTTAAGAAAAAAGGGATACTAGAGTAGGTATAGAGGTAGGTAGCAGCGCCGGTATAAGATTATTAGTTCGGGGTCTAGGGGGTATAGACGAGAATCTAGTAATACACTAGCTACTTTCAATATAGCGGGCGTCGCTTATAAGCTACTAGTATATAGTAGGTAAAGCCTTAGAGCTAATAGCCTAGTAGATTTCCTAGTAGAACTTTAGTATAAGATTAATAACCCGCTAGATATTATCTATATAATATAGTAGCTTAGCTATAATACTAGTAAAACAGTTAAGAAAGTTATAGACCGACTTATTTTCTCTCTAAGAGAGCTAGCTAAATATAGAAGTAGCGTCTAAGGTATATAAGTTAGGATTAGAAAGTTAATTTTCAAGGAAGTTAATGAATTATCTCTATATAATATTAGTATAGTTAAAAGAAGGATTGTATTCCTACTTAGAAATATACTTTATCTAGGTGTTCTTAGGCGAACTAGTAAGATAGCTTATAGTATACGCTACTTAGTTGCCTAGTTGTTATATCTCCCCTATTAACTAGAAGTTAGCTTTATAATTGTAGAGGAAGTTATAAAGGGTAGTACTATCCTTACTAGAGTAGGAGGGATGCTTGAGAATAAGAGCCCTCTAAAGAGAAGCGACAGTATAATATAGGACTAGCGAGGTCGCTACGATAATAGGGGCGACGAGCTTAATAGGCATAATACGAGGCTCCTAAACCGGCTAGTCGTCGATATAGGAATTAGCGAGCGGAGGAGTAGCTAGTACAATAATAGTCTAGCATTGAAGTAGCTCTAACTTAGCTCTCTTGTAGCGAATTTCAGCCTCCCTATAGGCGATAGTAATCTGTTTATCGAGGCGTTGTTCCTCGGCTTGAAGCTATTGCTTACGGGCGGAGAGAAGGGGGTCTATAGGTGTAGATTGAACGCTCTGGTTACGGGCTATAGCGCTCGACTCAGCGATTTAAGCCTCGAAGGTGGCCGAGAGTGACGAGGGGTCGGGAGTGGCCTGCGAGATACGAGGAACTTGCTCGGAAGTAGTGCGAGAGCGACGAGCAGGTAACATTGGCTTGCCTCCGACGGTCCAGCGCCCTGATAGGTCCGAGAGTTCAATGCATTAGAACCTTAGGGGGAGGTTCAAGGGATGTCGAGCTAGAGTGAAGGAGTACAAGCAATATAGTAGCTATGAAGTTATAAAGAAGTAGCAACGTAGGGTTAGGAGTTGCTAAAGGATTATATTGAACTCTGTACCTCTCTAACTTATGGCTAGGAACCTTCTCCTTAACTGCCCCTCGGTCGGCCTATCCTTCTTCTAGCTTATCCTCTGTTCTAAGCAATGATCTTCCCTCCTAACTATCTTCATCGGAAGCGGCTTCGAAGCGTATACGTGGCGTTGTTGCTACCCAGTTGCTAGTTGAGGTGGCTTATACGCGGGGTCGGGACTGAATGTGCGGTTTGACTGGGCACGGCGGGCTCCGAAGCCGCCTTGCCAGCCGGTACCGATATAGAGGCCAGCCACTGGCTCCTAGGGTTCTGATAATTTTCTAGCCTCTTTTGTACCCTCTATAAATGCCTGTTTGGTTATACTATAGAACTTTGTATCTGTAGCCTCTAACAACCTCTTAGCGTTGACGACGATATCTTCTTTCTTTTGCTTGACTATTGTGTACCCTTGAGCTATAATTAAGACTCTTCCTAATTGCAGTAGTATATTCTTAGTATTCTAATATAATCTAGTAATAGCTTCAGCTATCTTCATCCTCCTAAGATCTCTCTTAGTCTAGACTAGCTCTATAGCTATAATCAGGGACCTATGAATAAATCGCTAAAGGTTATAACTAAAGTCTAGATCTATATCCTAATCCTTCTCTAAAATAGTCTCTAAGTAGTTAGCGATCTTGTTAATTTGCTAGAGGGTTATAGGTATAGAAAAGGGCGATGAATATAGCTTAGATTAATCGTAGGATAGGAGGGAGGGAGTCTTCTTTGTACGGCGTTCATTAATAGTTTATAAGACTAACTACGGATTGAATAGTAAGATCCCTATCTTCTAGAAGGCTAATAGTATCATCTGGTATTTAAATACCTATTTACAGACTCCTTGAATGACATAGAGGAACTCGACCTTTGTGATATTGACAAGACTATTACGAACTATTAGTTCTAGTGCCTTAGTATAGTAGTGCTTTAGAGGCTAGAAGACGACGACGTTAAGCGGTTATAATAGATATATAAGATATAGTAGAAGGCTAAATAGTATAATATTATTATCTTTATAGTACTAAATAAATTCATATATATAATATAAGCAATATTTATTAATAATAAGAAGATAGTATTTACCGATAGAGGACTATTTAGAATACTAACTAAAGTACTTGAGCTATATTAGGCTAATCTCATTGTTCGAATACCTAGTTGCTAAGGTTATAATAGCTATATCGCCTTCTAATTCGAGTTGTTAATACTATTGTAATATATATATCTACCCTAATAAGATCAGGAAGGCTAGGATAAAGGCGCTGCCTACTGAGATAGCTTCGATTATTATTACTAACTCCCTGTTTTCCAGGACACTAAAATAGTGAGCCTTCTTACACTTAGTAATGATAAGCTAGTCCTTACCGACTCTAATACGAAACCTAGTCTCGTCTATATTCTAGATATTCTATAGAGGGATACCTTTATCATTAATAACTCGATAGAGCTATTAGAAGTACTTAGTAATATATACTATATCTTTAGTATCCTAGTAGTTAGCTTAGAGCTACTTTTATATCTATTTACAGTAGCTATAGCATTTAAGGAAGCAAGTAGTTTAGTTCTAACTAATAATATATACCTAGTCTTAACAGCTCGACTATTCAGCTAAGATATAGTTTACTATATCAGTAACAAACTTAGGGCATACTATAAGATTAATATAGTCCAGATAATTAATATATCAGTACAATATAATCTCCTCTAGCTGTAAAAAGAGGGTATTATATATAAGGCGCCCTTTACTAAGACCTACTCCCTCCAGATAACTCTATAGACGCCTCTGAGAGATACTGTATTCTCGGGCGACTATAGTGACTTTGAGATCTAGATCTTTGTCCAGTTGGGTAATAGCTTCTTAGATACGAGACTCTATAGTCAGCTGATTCGAAATATCATAGTTTGGCTGCAAAAGATGGTATTTTGATGAAGATATTGAAAAGAGAGAAAAGTGGCTTTTTCAGTGATGTGGCGGTTTTGGTGGTAAGCACCACTTTAGTGGTGCGGACAATCTGCCAAAAAAGTGGGGCGTGGCACGAGTAATTTTAGACAAGTCGTTCGCCGAGCCGACCCCGCACTGAGCCCTGCCGCCTTGGCTCCGCCCGGGCGGGTTGTTGTTGACCCATAATTTTGCTGACTAATTCCATCATGGCTCGGAACAGAAGTGTGGCCACGACCTGGCTCACCAAGCATGATCAACCAGCAAATTGAAGTGCTACAAGGTACATCACCCCAACCGTACCTAAAATTTGGCCCGAAATTCGAGTTCAAAGCTCAGCCGAGACGCTAAGGTTCTGAGAGGCGAAGAGCACGGTTCAGCTCCGGCTTCAACGACCGAACAAACAAGTGGATATTGAAGGTCTCTTTTGGAGGAGCGTCATCCGATGACACTGCAGATGACGGCCCAGCACTTGATATCACCAAAAAACCGGGGCCCGGGATGATATTCCCACAGGACACCGTCGGGTCTTCATCAAATCTTGTGCAGGTGGTATCGTTGGATAGAGCTCAATCGCGCGGTTTCAGCGCATATTTTTTCGTCAGCGGGAGTGAAGTGGCTGCAAACCGAATTGAATTTGGAAGCTTTTTGGCTCCCCCCCCTTTTCCGCTGTACGCCCTGTATGCCCTGTAATGCCCCTGTGATACAGGGAGCTGATTAGATTAGGGGCTCATAGGGCGGCAGGGCGGGCATTTTACTGGGCATCCTCCCCTCCCCAGGCACTTACATACTTGCCTTGCGAATAAACATCTTAATTACGACCTCTATTCCTCTCCATACCTCTACGGTCAGCTAGTCAGAACACTAGTGAGTGAAATAAAATTATGAAAGGGACACTGAATTTCTGGATTTTTTGACTGAAAATACACGATTCAGGAATCTTCTCCTTTTACATTGTTGTGTTGTGTGCTAACTATGGTTAATGCGTAACTAACTAAGAAGAGAGGTTGGGATTCTGTAGCTCTGGACGTCTGTGACGAATCGTTCCAACCCAGCCTTCTGAGAGGGTTCAATAGAGGTATCGCAACAATCGGGTGATGGACTCGGTGAAGCCAAAAGGTTCACAACAAGATGTTTCTTCAGTCCAAAGATATGATCAATGTCTAGAGATGCAGAGGCATGCAGAGTAAAGAGATGATGGTGGTGATGCAGATGGTATTGCTATCTGCATGTGCAAGGCAAGATCCCAAGTGGGAAGCGGTTGCAGAGGTCTGCAACCGCGCCCACAAAGGCGGGTGGGCTTGCTCACGTGGTCACCTGTAGGGCCAGGTGCCCTGCAGGTGCCAACACAATGAATGATTGCTTTGCTGGAGAACTCTCAGAGTCCTCCAGCCTCGTGACTATACCTCAGTCTCCGGCGCTCTGTGTGCTCTCCTCCATGGTAGACGGAGCACCCAGATCACTGCCCCCTGCGACTGTGGTTGGTTCTATCTAGTCCTGCTCTGTCCGTCCTGTGGTCCCACAGGCAGAGCACACAGATCAGCCCTGCTGCTCTGTCTTCTTGGCAGTCGGCCCCGCAGAGCTCCCTCCCCTGCGGCCCGTCCTCCTGACCTTATGGTCTCCTTCGATCCGACTGGCTCGGGGCGCCCCGCGCCCCTGCGCCCGCATGCAGTCTTCCGACTCGTTGGTTTTAATTCGTGACAACGTCCTCTTGTGCGTCTCAGGCGAGACTAAGTGACATCCCGTTCAACCTACGCGCCCTGGCCCCGTTGCGCCCTCAGAGCCTTGGAGAACTTATCCAAAGAGATCTTCCCCCTCTCCAGGTCCATCTCTCGCGCCGAGACCTCCTCCGGCTGATTTCGGGCTTGCGAGCGACGTACAATCTCGTCGAAGATTCTACGACGGATGGAGAAGTACTGCCGGTCGCCTCTTGCTCGCCACCGAGCGCCCCAGCGCTCTTCGAGACTCTGGATGGACGGCATTGGAGGTAACCCGTGTCTCCAGAGACGCCAGAGCTCTATCACCGTCTTGACGGACTGTGGGAACCGAAAACGCGGCGGCGTTTCGTCATCTTCCAGACCGATAACTAGGACACCCAGAGCGTCCGACAGAGACACTATAGAAATAGGCTATTTAGTCGGCCTTTCGGCCTAGAGAAGATGCTTAGTATTAGACGAGGAGGCGGCGGCGGACACGAGCGAAGAGGAAGGGTCGTAAGGGCAGGGAGATAGCGACGACTCTCGCCGTCTCCGGTATATACATCTGCCGCGTAGCAGCTCTACCCTCTATTCTAGATATTTACCTTCGGGGCTTATAGTAACTGTATATCTAGTGTTCGCCAGCCGGTCTATTTTCCTTTCTAAGTTCTAGAGGGCCTGAACTATTTCCTTATATTGCCGTTAGTATAACGTATTCTAGGCGACCTATTAGGTCGAGATAGAGTGTAACTTCTCTGCTACCGACGGGATAGTCTTCTCGATAGCCGTCTAGTGGCTATCCTCGTAAGCCTGGCTATAGATATCACAAAGCTAGGCTACATATTGTTCGAATTCCGGTTCCTAGAAGAGAGGGTCCTAGAAGATAGGATGATTCGGGAACAGAGGCTTCAGGAAGACAGCGTCTTAAAGGACCACCTCCCGGAGCAGAGCCAGCCAAGAAGCTCAAGGAAGGTGTATACAGCCTTGTCTTGCTGAACGGTAACGGCGAACGGACTACTTTCCGGAGCGTTATACTTCTCCTTCCAGTAATCTAACCCAGGGAAGACCTAGGCAAGAAGATAGCCGGGAGGCTTAGCAGTACTCCTAGCAATAACATAAGACTCTGGCTATTTAGGATCAAAGTCGGCGACAGCCCTTATAAACTCTAGAGGCAAGAAGGTTAGATAGTAGCTCGTTATCTAGTCTGTTGTTCCAATGGCCTATATAGCAGATCTAGCCTTCGTGGACACCGGTGATATCTACGTTCTAAGAGCTCGCGACTCGCAGGGTATAACTCGCCTTAGTCGTCCTGATTCCGCTTTTCTCATAGAAACGCCAAGTCTAGTCGTTCGCAGTCTAGGGGGTCAATATACCTGTGTCTTGTAAGCGCTATAATCCTAGGTGTCCAGGCAGGTCTGGAAAGCAGGTGGTCAACTTTTACCTTTAGCCTCCTTGATCGAGCGCCGAAGGATCTTCAGGTCATACTAATCTTCTCGTTGAGAAAAGCTCGGGAACGACTCCTTTTCTATATACCAGCAGTAGAAGAGCTAGAAACCTAGGGCGCCTATAAGGCAGGCCAATGGACCACAATATCTCAAACAGGTACTATATTCCAGACGACTATACTAATTAGTCTTCTTGTAATTTATTACAACGACGAACGCCCGAGTAATATTAGCCTTATCCTTAACGCCCTCGTTAGGGAGTTCTAGGCAAAACCAATCTAGGAGCTTGAACGGCCTCCGATTACTCGAACGAAGAAGCCTATAGTTACCGAGAAGAAAGTCCGCCTACGTTCTTAGAGCGCAGGCGACTTATTTAGACTCGTTCTATACTACAGACATATAGAGCGGAATCTAAGACGGCGTATACAAGTCCTTGATTGTGTTTTCGCTACGGTCCGCGTATTCCGATCGCTTACGAGCCCAAGTCGTCCGGAGAATCGGCTTCTACATAGCCTTTAACGCCACGCTTTGCGGCCAAGGCGCCGGGTTTATTCCACGAGTCCTCTAGACGTCGTAGAGCTTCTGGATGGCAGAGACGTAGCTCCGAACCGTATTATACTAGAGCTTGAGCGATGATTCGAAAGACCTCTCCTCGGCCCCGGAATCTACAGCCTCGATCTCGACGTCGACCTCGATATCGACAGCGTCCGCGTCCTCGTCCTCGCCCGCGTCTGTGTCCGCAGGTAAAGTGTGAACCACTATGCATTCTGCTGACCACCTCGGTGCCTCGTCCTCGCCCTGGCCCTGGCCATGGCCCTGCATTTTCTTCCGTTTAACGATCCCACCGGCTTGCTCGGTTTCGCGACGTTCCTAAGCTCCTGGGCAACCCGAGAGCCCATCCGAGGCGCACGGGAAACCACCTCGTCGGCCATAAAGAGCAGCAGTTTACCCTCGTCGACAAGGTCGCCCGGCAGTGGTCGTCCCGGCACATAGGATCTCGGCCCGCCTTCAGGAATGGACGCGAAGCCCCTGCTCCGACACCACAGCTAGCCGCTCGTCAGCAGGAGGCTCCAGCGAGCAGAATAGTCATCCATTTAACCCGTATGCGTTTTTCTTACCTTCCACTCTTTCTGTTTGGGAGCATATGCTCGCCTCGTGTTTTCCGGCGCCTGCTGATGGGACTCGAGCAGACATCGCTCGACCACCTCCCGCAGGCGGGCCGTATAAGAAAAGTCCGAGTCTATAGTTAGGTACAAAGAAAAAGAAACATAATAACTTGGCCTAGGGGGCGAAGGTCGAATTGAGGCCAAAATCCTCAGAACTAGCATTGATCGAAAGCTCTCGCAAAACTCTAACTACACCACTTGCACTGGCACGCAACCCGTAGCGCAACCGCAGTGGGCGTGGAAAGAAGGGCGACCCGAGGCGCGCAGTCACGCTAGAAATCTCTTTCGCCAACGTATAGACCGACGAGCTACCCGACCCACCTATAGTTGCCTAGACGACCCCCCCTGAACCCCTGGGTAGGATAGGATAGCCGGCCCTACCCCTCTAGCTTGAGGAGGAGGTAGAGGACTAGAGCTGTCCTAATACTTATAAGGGCCCCCTACGCCACCCCTTTCACCTCCGGCCTCCGATATTGAAGCTGTTAAGAAGCTAGTCGATAGGCTAGTAGTACTATATGACAAACCCAGTCAGACTGACTCTGAAAGAGTTCAGCAAAGGTATCAAAGCTGGTAGGTCTGAAGGTTCGGTGAAGCTAAAGGATTCACAACAACTGGTGTTTCTCACAATGATCGAAAGGGTATCTCAAGCACTGTGATGTATTGCTTACTGGAGGACTACTAGAGCCCTCTAGAACGAGTGACTATATACTATATAAATCCCTTGGTCGACCTTGGTCGTCGTCGACTATCGTCGTCCCTATCGCCTTTGGTCGCTGTCGACTACTGTCGACCATAGTCGCCTGCTCTATAGGGCGACTATATAAGCCCTGTATTACGCCCTATAGTAGCTGATTCTCTTATCTTTATTCCGATTAGCTCTCTGTCAGCTATATAGCCCTACTAGGCTGTACTATATAGCTAGTTTATAATACAATGCCCTCTCTTGATATCTTTCGTCCTCGAAAGGCTCAAGTCTCGAGCGTTTTGTATTTTAGTGCTAACAACTCTCTGTCGTTTCTAGTAAGTTCCTTGCTCCTTATCTCTATCCTTCTTTCTAGAATAGCTGACCGTGTATCTAGGCTTCATATCTATATATATGAGCGCTATATTATTACTAATGAAATCGACTGAGAGGGCTATAAGACGATACCTTACATTCGTTGCTAGGAGGCGAAGCTTTATAAGCGTTGTATAATGCTAGAGGGAAAGAAGTTATACTCGTTATATATCTATTTAGATAAGAAGTATAGTAGCTTAAATATAGTAGACGTTCGTAAATGTACCTTTTCTTGGTTCTCCTCCTAGCTATAACTGATTTATAAGTAGTAGTAGTAACTTTAAACGAATAACGAAAAGCTACTAAGGAAATCATAGATACTGAAGAACAGTTGGCCTAGGTGTTAAGCTGTCTTGCCTATCTTCGGAAATAGTATAAGGCGTTGTATACTCGAAGTTCTAAGCTGTTCGAGTAGGGTCTAGAGGGATTAGAGGAGGAGTTAGAGCCTAATAGTCCTTAGTAGATATCGGAGGAACAATAGCTTGTTAGGCAGGTATAGTCGCTTAGTACCTTTAGGGTAGTAGACTAAGAGGCTATTAGTATATCCTCTAGTAATGATTTATCCTAGTTAACTAGTCCTCTCCCTACTATTGCTTAAAGGTATATTTTCTTACTTCCTTTCTTAGCAAATAGAATAGTTATATAGCGCAGTAGCTAGTGTATATATCTACTATCTACTTTATCTCAGGGCTTTAGTTACCTAGAGTCAAGTATAGCTTATACGAGGTTATAGGTTTAAATTCTATTATAGCTGTTTTTCGATATAGGATACGTTGAATACGTCTCGTATTAGAAATTTCTTATTTTTCTTACTAACCTGCTTATAGTACTTCTTAGAGCAGTCCTTCTAGCATAGTCAGCTCGCCTCTAGTACCTCTCTTAGTCGATCTAGCTTCTATTAGTAGAAATTCGTAACCTTCTTAGAATACTAGAAATTTATAGCTAGTTTCTATAAGTTATTTCTTAGGTTGAAATCTAACTATTTAACTAAGTATTCGAGCTATCTCTTATTAATATATTATTATTATTATTATTATTATTTCCTATACCGATATGCCCGTAGACGCGCCGGTCCTTCTA
>MU854727.1:0-15107 GCA_033296685.1 Parachaetomium inaequale | reverse complement strand
TCAGAGGCTTCTTGTATTGTAGTGGGTTGAAGTGGTTGCAATATATGGTGTTGAACAAGATGGGTGGGATATTGGGTGTGGGTTTGCCAAGTGTTCCCGAAGCTGGGGGTGTTCCGAAGGGGGGGGGGCCGACTTAAGAATGGTTCCGATTTCTAACAAGGTCGACGTTAAGGAGTATCCCGGGTCTGGTTTTGTTTTACAGTTCAAGCGCAAAAAACAAGCGGCGCGGTTTATCAAATCCGCCATTCTATTCGACTATCCATCTGACAAGGCGTCAGACCGTAAGGCTTTGATCATGCCTGCTAAGCCGCCAGAATATTTTCAGAATATGTTGAGTCCTCAGGGATCAAAGGTGGTGCATTCTAGATGGTTCGACTGGTACGATTTTTGGAATGGACGCTGAGATAATCTCTGAGCAAGATGCTCAGGGACAAGCTCGTATGGCCAAAGCAGGCCCTGGCCATATCAACCAAGGATTCGAGCACGATCAGCTCTTCAAGGCGTCCTACGAGCATACGGGGGGGCGTTACTGCCGCGGCTGCGATCCCAACCGGGAAGTCTCTCTCTCACATATGTATAAGCTGCCCGGTTTTCAAGAATGTGGAGGGGCGGACAGGAAGAGTTGAACTCGGAGAAGACGATCTGTTTGGGCTGAGACTTCTTCAAAAGTGCACCCGTCTCAAGACCTTGGAATTCTTTGTGCAGACTGAGCCTGGTCGAAGGCTGGCAGTGGCGAACCAAAACCCAGATGGCTTACAGTCCATTCAAGAGGCATTGTTGCAGCTTCGCACAACGAATCGAAAATTTTGCTGGCGACGACCCCGCCTACGCTGGATATCTCGTGGAAGTTCTTACCCAAATTTTTCCTGAGTGTATTCGCCGGCTCGAAGAGCGGGTAGAGGAGATACACCGTAGCTCCAACCCACTTCGGACCCGGATCGTCCGGGATTTTGGGCCTTCAGCAACGACCTCGAATGCAGTCAAGCCACCATCGTCCTCCGGCTATTGCCGGACGGACTCATTCTTTAAAAATCTAACGGAGACAGAGGATCAGTGGCGCGAAAAGAGGGAAAGCGCCAGTCTATCGAGTGAAAGCGACATTCTCTCCACAGCTCGCTGCTTGGCGACGGCCCAACTCAGCAGCATCCCATTCACAGACCATACCAAAGAGGTGGATTTGCAAGATTCCTTACTTTTCTTTGCGAAGAATGTTGGTGAAGCTTTGGCGAAGGCGAAGAGCTTGACAGCACGGAAGAGCTCGACGATGCCCCGTACCGCAAGGGTCATGCTGTAGGCGTTCTGCCGGTCTGCGATCTCGAGCGCTGCGGCGCCGCACTTCACCTCGCAAGCCAGTAACGGGAAGTACATGTAGTAAGTGGCCATGAAGAAGTACTGATCCCGTGCAGCGACAAATGATGACGGCGGGTTGTACGTGGACGGTTTCCCGGACTACGACATTTACACGGACAACAATCCCTGGTTGCTCGACGACGGTATGACCTCCTCCCTGCCCTGATGATGATAAGCCGACATCACAAGAGGCACTGATAATACTGGTTGTTTGTTTTCCTTTCGCCATACCTCCAGAGTTAATAGCGTAGACACGGTGTACGGATGACTGACACCTAATACCTGTTGCTGGAGATCAAAGCAAGTCTGTAACAAGCCGAGAGCATCTCCGTGACGACCCATATCTTTCCAAATGAAGGCGAGATTGGCCGTTCTGGTCAGCGTGTCAGGATGGTCCTCTCCCAGCACCCTCTTCCTCTTCTCCATCACTTGCACCTCCAGCGACTCGGCCTCCTTCCATCGCTACGGCATGGAAACCATCCTCACCCCTTTCTCTGGCCCAGTCATGAGAAAGGGGTCAGCTTCGGTGTCCAAGCACCTCTCCAGCTCCAATTTCCTTTCCAGCAGCTTCAACATGTCCGTCTGCTCCCATTCCCAGAACTCATAGCCGCACCTGCGCTGCAACCAAGGCACCACCACATCCGCAAAGCTCAGCAGGACCAGCACGCCCGACATGCCGAGGATGAGCCCGAACCCCAGCTTGCTCAGCGACGTGTGCCCCGACGACCTGAACTTGATCCCCCCGCACAGCGCCTTCAGCGCTTTGTACTGGGGTTGGTCCCAAAAGTTGACGGCCATGCTCGGGTCGACGCCGGGCGGCTTCTCCACCGTCCCGAAGACTTCGAGCTGCAGGCGTGCCAGGCCGACGGCAAACTAGTACTCGAGCTCGCTCTTCCACTGCTCGGGCTGGATACGTACCTGCCTTCCGGCGTAGAGGTAGCGGCCGGCCTGCAGGGCGGCGGCGGCCGTCCGTTCGCCGACGCTCGCGGGCAGCGAGGTCGTCTGGAGCGAGAGTTGGATCAGAGTGGTCGACCGCACGATGTCCATGGCGTCGTCCACGGCGACTTCTTTGCCATCAAGCACGGATAGGAAATTGGGGTCAGAGGAGATTAGATCCGACCAAGACGTGCATCTCCCAGTGAGAGAGCTGCAGAGCTGTGCCTGCTCGGCACAGCCGATCATGTTGACGGCTTTGTTCATTTTGTAGCGAGTGGAGTTCTGTGCTTTCCGCTGCGCTGAAAAGAGCTGGTCGTTGTTGAAAGAAATAAATAAGCAGCTCTGTGTATCCAGCTGGAATCCAGACCATTGCGCCTTCTGCTCTGGGAAGCTCATCGGGAGGTTTCGCTCCCGTCGTCGCGTTAGTGTCGTATTCGTACTTGTAGAAAGCTGAGCTCATAGTTCTGTCTTGAGTCCATCCTCGCATCGAGGCGTTGCTTATCCACCCTCCATAGTAGTAACCCTGGCCAGTCTCCGATACACCTACTCCGGCGCCATATGACGAAATATTGGGTGGATTCGGCATATCCGGTGGTCCAAAATCGTCCCATTCGTCGTTGAGTATGTCGTAGCTGAGGAGGTGAAAATCCGTTGACGCGACGCCTTTGGTGTTTTCACCGCCAAAGAGAAAAAACCGCTTGTTGACGCTGTCTCCCCAGAGGGCGCCACCGTGAACTGTTGGGATGGTATTGGGATCCTTATTAAGACCGATGTTGAGGTTCGGCCAAAGCGCGTCGTCGCTTCGAAGAGTGAGGTTATCGAAATCCTGGAACCCAAGCCAGGTATCTGGGCGCATGTCAAACCCGACTGCTCTTCCACCATGATACCGTTTCGCTCTCTGCCAGGACGGAGAGTGTTTGGTTCACCTACTTGGGTACGTTTTGTTGTCGGTTGGGAATGTGTCGAAGTTGACAAAGCTACTATCGATGTACAGCTTGTCGTCAATGAAGGTTGTCTGATGCCCAATCCTGCGGCAAAAGTTATCTCGGGGGTTTTGCGGGACATCGGCGGTGGCACGATGAACTGCAAGGCACAGGACTGGTGCCAAAACCCCTATCTTTCTCCGGCGCATTGACGACGGCATGTGAGCGGCTTCAGAGCTCAAGACAGAGGGAGCAGTGTGTAGGTCGCTTGGAGCAGCCGGCGAACTGAGCGCGAGCCGCAGGGGCCAACAAAAAACGTCCACGTAAGTAATTACCTAACCTCCGCGGTGCCGAAGAAACCAGGCCTTGTATAACCTCGGAGCACACCATCCTGCCAGGGTTTCCGCTGCTCTACGTTCTGCTATCCTCAATTGGGGTCAGAGGAATCTCGAAGAATGTGGCGCCCAAAGGAGCCTCGACGAGATTGAGCCAGGCCGGTCCAGATGCAGCAGCTCGACGGCCGAGCCAAACCGGCGCCCAATAGGTTACAATGCGGCACGTCAGCATGCCATACATTGGACACAGGTCTAGTTACCGTATCCTAGTGCTGGCTGTCTGGTTTCCGCCGTTTCCTCGGCATTCTCCGTGACTGGTGACTGATACGCCGCCCCAGCGGTGTTCTCATTTTCTGATACCAGGCCCGAGTCACTTCTCGGCCGATGGTGACACTTCCCGTCCTGGGTGGCTTGACGCTGGGAGGTAATGTATTCAGAAGAGCAAAAGTGGTGGATGATGCGACTGAAGTTCATGTAAGAGCAAACGACAAAGGGGGGTGGGGTAAGCAAATGGAAGAAAAGGGGGGCTAGCACTGGTGGGGCAGGACCAGCATCGAGATCGGGTTGCTCCACTGTCGATCGATTCGGTGCGGTCAAGTGCTTCAAGGGTCCGGATCTGGCCTGTTGCTCTCGTTCTCGTTCGTCCTTTAGGGTCCGCGTATCCGATGTTGCGGGCCTTATGATGCAATACCTACTTCCGTACCTCCTCATCTAATTGATCGGTTAGATGGCGGTGCGGCGCTAGTCTTGGCTTGATATTCTCTCACACACTGGCTGGAACAATACACTTTGGGCAGTGCAACTCACCACTTCGGCCCCTTGGTCAGAGTAAGAAGAGAAAGTTTTGTGGGCCTGGATTGCTTTCCTGAGACCGTTGAGACCGGGGCACTGAATAAGGTAGATAGCTTCAGCACAAAGTGCAAACGACCGGGGGGAAACTCCCGCAAAACAAAAACTCCGCCTCTGAATCCACTGCTTCGCTACCTTAGGTCAGAGACTCCTCCATCCCTAGACCACTTGGATGCTTCCACCCCCGTTCAGCGTGACATCTGTATGCCGGCCGTGGATCAAGCGGGCCCAAATCACAAAAATTGTCCGTTCCGCTCAGACCAGCAGACGGAGTGGTGTCTTTATAACACTTTCCGAAGCTTGGCTTGTAACTTCGTTAGGAACTTCTTTGATAGTGGCTGTGGTGGCGTATCTAGATAGGGGAAGAGGGAGACAGATATGTTAGCCACATTTGTTGCAGTAGTGATTGTTTTACGGGACTATACATACCTCTTCCTTCTCGAAGGGAATGGATATTCTGGGAAACAGGCTCGGACATGGGGTCCGATGGTCCCCGAGCAAGTTGAAGTCCGGAAAGTGCCTGTTGATCTATGGCCTCCGCCTCCTCCAGCCGCCCTTGAAGCAGCCGTACAACTGTCTCGTTCCCTCGTTGGGCAGCCCAACTTAGCGGCGTCCGGCCATCATAATCCCTTGATTCGATGTTTGCGCCCTTCTCAAGGAGTAGCCGCACAATTGCCTCATGCCCTTCCCAGGCAGCCCAACTTAGCGGCGTCTGGCCACCGTGGTCCTCGGAGTCGATATTTGCGCCCATCTCAAGAAGTAGCCGTACAATGACCTCGTACCCTTGCCGGGCAGCCCAGCTCAGCGGCGTCTGGCTATCATTATCCCTTGATTCGATTGCTGCGCCTTTTTCAACGAGCAGCCGCACAGTTGCCTCGTGCCCTTGCCGTATAGCCCAGATTAGTGGCGTCTGGCCACCAGAATCCTTTGATTCGACTGCTGCGCCCCTTTCAAGGAGTAGCCGCACAATTTCCTCATGTCCTTTCTGGGCAGACCAGCTTAGCGGCGTCCGGCCCCTGCGGTCTTTTGGGTCAATCTTGACGTTGGGTAGACCAAGTAGTAGCCGCACCATTCCTTGGTCGCCTGCAAACGCCGCACCGAGCAAGGTGGCCGCGGTATCTGCCTCTCCTTCTTGGTGTAATTCTTGTTGACCATCGGCTTCGCACGCGTTATGCTGAGGAGCCATCTGTACTGACTCTTGGACGTTCTTCGGGACGTTCGAGTCCGAAGTCGTCGAGGCGACGACGACGGCTTTGTGGTGTTGTTGCATGACTTCCCGTCTCTCCGAAGCGGCCTTGAGACGAGAGACAATAGTCAAAGTAATGTCACTGTCATCGCCGTGGAGTCGTTCTGCCAAAGGAAGGGCCAATTCGAGAGCCTCGACGGCTTGGCTGAGATCCCCCGATTTCTGGCACGCGCGTGAAAAGCCGCACAAAAGGCCGAGGGCTGTCTCGCCGTCCGGCCACTCAAGGCCAGCTTTGCTAACCCTGACCGTCTCGAACCCGATGCTGAAACGGAAGCAGTCCTTGGCATCCTCTGCGAGGCCTTGCGCAAGGTAGGCCCAGGCTGCCCGACGAAGGACGGTCGCGTAGAGAGCACGAAACCGCCCAGTATGGGGATCGAGGTCCATCCGAGAGACATGGCCCGCGATGATCGACAAGACGCGCAGAAACGGCGCCAAAAGCTTTCGCTCAAGCACCGGATCTCCCGCATCCGGTGCGGATTCTTCGTCCAGCATGAAGGGTTCCGAGCCGTCCTTGAAAATCTCCTGCGACAGCCCGTAAGCCGCCTGCATGATATACGCCTGTTTGCTGTGAGCAGTCACGTTGTCCAAGCTCCACTGGCACAGCACCCTGTGTATCGTGAAGCTGACTATGTGGACTCCCTCGACTTTGAGGCGAATCAAGCAGGAGCGGGCGAGCCGGTGGAGTGCCAGGCGGAGGTACGATGGCTCGTGAACGATGTTCAGGCTCTCTAGATCATCTGGCATCGAACTGAGTTCGTCAGGGATTAGGTCGAAGAACTGGAACCGCTCGAGGAACGAGATGGGAATCTGCCATGACCCAAGCACCCCAATGAAGATCAGCAGTGCGGCGTGATCACTGTTTTCGAGGGAGCGGTAGGCCATGTCAAGGACGGTGATGATCGCGCGGCTCTTCCTGTCGGGTGACGTGCGCCTCGAGTCAGAATGATCGGACATGAGACGCCGGTATTCCTTGCGGTACTTGTCAAGGAAAGACGCAAAAGTGAATTCTCCGTGACGGATCAGAGCGCCGGCTTGTTCCAAGGCGAGAGGGATGCCGCTCAACTCCTTGATGATGTCGTCGATGGCGGCGGACTCTGTTCTCCAGATCAGCATGTGTTGCGTTCGAACCCCACGGAAATCATCACCTTCATTGATTGACCCGGCTCGCTGGGCAACCCCAGCGAGGAGAGCGTAGGAGTTCTCATGGTCGAGACCATCGACACTGATCCGATTTCCTGGCTGGAATCCTCGCCAAACCAGATCTCTCGTGCTGGTGAACAATACAGATCCGTACCCGCAAGCAGGGACGTACTCGGCCAACTCTCTCTCTTCCAGGCTCTCGGCACCATCAACAATCAGGAGCCAGTTCGTATACCGGGTCGAGCGGAGCCGCGAAGTCACCCGAATTAGGCTCTTGACGTCGCGCTCGCGATGAAATGAAGGAAGGTCCGGCGGCCAGCTTAACGACATGGCAGCGGCGGCTTCGGCAAGCGAAGAGGCAGCGTGGTCCCGGGTAGAGGCGTCCACCCACACGATGGCGGAGTAGCAGTCACGTTCTTGGTAGATGTGTCGGAGTGCGAGCTGCGTTTTTCCTGAACCTCCGATGCCATAGAGGAGGACAATCTTTTGTCCGCGTCGAGACGGATCTAAGGCCTGCCGAACTTCGAGGAGCTCTTCCTCCCGGCCGTGAAAATTATTCGTAGTCTCAGGCAGTGTCGAGCACACCAGCCTGGGGAATCGATTCACCTGTGCCATGGGAGCTCCAACCTCCACAGCTTTGCGCGCAGATGAGATCAGATTCAAAGATGCTAGAATAGCACACAAACTCAGGCCAACGTACTGGTTCTTGGGCTGATCATTTGAGCACACCGTTTGATCTCATCTCCATGCCTCTTCATGTACGCCTCTGTGACAGCCGAGATGTGCTGCAGGGCATCTTCATCGTTCTCGTTCAGCCCGACTGACTCTAATCCCATGTCGACATCGAATCGGTAATAAGCCTCCATTGCACCGGCTCTGTTGAAGCTGCCGAGTTCGTTAGCCTGATATTGTACCCACCAGCCAACCAGGTTCGGGACAACGAACCGATTCTGGACCTCCAGGTGCATGCCGTGACAATCCATCACGATGTCTTTGCAGAGGGTAGCGGCATCCTTCAATGACAGAGCTCCATTCGGCATCAATCTCGACAACGTCGAACTCTCGCGTTTGAATGTCGGACGACCGGTGCCAACGGACACGAGACAACCGACTCCCGTCACGGCGTCCTGCATTGGCGCGAGCCATTCGGCCGACTCCAGCTCCGACAAGACAACAGAGCTGGGATTGTTGTACTTGAACGCGCCATCGACGTATTCCACGCCGTTTATCGTGATAGACGGGAAAAACGTCGTGGCAGCCGAGGTTGCAAGGCAGGCGTCGACGATGGAGCAGGATCTCTGGCTGGCTCGAACGCCGTAGGTTCGGAACAGGTGCTCGTAACGGCCCGTTTTTGACACAGCAACCACGGCAACCTGGAAGCAAATGTCAGCAACCAGACGCTGCGATGGATGGCCCGCAATGCGGCACAGGGGGTTAACTTGCGGGCACGTGGTTACGAGCCGAGGCGTCCGCGGCCGGCTCGAACATGTCTTCCTGGCCCGCCCCGGCCTGCAGTCGGATGACATCGGCCAAACCTTTCGCGCTGTGCCTCGATCCCACCGCCACCATCCTGGAAGCCCTCCAAAGAGAGACCCCGGCGAAGATGGTGGCTCCGAAATCCCTGAACAGCTGCTCGCACTCGGCCAGGGACTTGCCGAGACGGCCGAGCAAGACCGCGACGAGGCCGCCCGTGCTGGTTCCGCAGATCAAGTCGAAGCATTGGCTTGGCTCAGGGGTATAGTCGAGGTGATTGTGGATCTGGACCTGCAGCATGAGCTCCTTCAAGATCAGGATCTCGGACAGGCCACGGATGCCCCCAGCCGTCCAGACACAGGATGCGGGGTCTGCTGGGGTGCCCGGCCATCGTGTGCAGGGTCGGACCGAACTTGAACTCGGGCCTGGCTGTTCCGCTGCGCCAACGAACGACGGTCAGATAAAGTTGCAAGACACAGTCTGGAGTTCAAGCGGCCATCACTGCCTCGGGAGTCACAGTGGCAGGTTGAAGAGGGGTTCAGCTGCACTCTGTTCTCTGGTGGAATTGGCTCACGAGGCTGCGTCGGGCTGCGTCGGGCTGCCCAGGTTGTGCCCCGCACACCTGTCTCGGGTCACCGCATATGGCCATATTCGTAACAATTAGGCACTCTCAAATCGAGCTTTGCGGCCACCTAGGCCAGCGAACCCAAAGACTTGATATCGCTGATCTTGTTCAATGTCGGGGTGGCGGACATCATATGCAGAGCCCGGGAGTGCGTGGTGAGCAGGCAGATCAGACGCGAGTGCCCAGAGTCGATATTCCGGAGGATTTGGGCTTCGTCGACAATGATAGGCGAACTTGAAGCCCTTGAGCGGGAGGGAACGGATATAGCACTTGACCGGGATGACCTCGTTGCTGAGCTTGTTGTCCCGAATGTATTTCTTCTGGAGCGCGGTACGCTTTTGGATCTCAGCCTTGAAACAGTCTTCTATACTAGCGGGGATGGCGCTGATCTCCTCCTACATGTCCTCTGCCACGCGAGCATCGAGGGCCTGCTCCTTCTCGCCAATGAAGGCATCGTTCATCTCGATGTCGTCGAGGATACTGCGCCATCTTGTCCGAGATAGGCTCGCCCGAGTCGGACTCGTCGCTGGAGTCGAACTGGGCATCAAGCTCCAGGAAGTCATCGTGGTCAAAGTCCGAGAGCCCGTCGTTGCTGTCTGTATCTTCTCCATCGGCCACGCTCGCACCCTTGCCCTTGCCCTTGGTCTTGGTCTTGGCGCTAGCTGCGGGCTTGACAGCCTTGGCCTTGCTTCCGGTGACGTTCTGCTTCTTCGCCCTTGGCAGCCTCGCTAGCGTCGGAAGCAGAAGCCTCTTCTTCATCTTCATCGACCGTATCCTGGTCAAAAGCCCCTGACGCATTGCGCTTCTGGGCCGCGACCTTGGCCTTATGTCGAGCCTTGGTGTCCCGGTTCTTCTCTTTCTTGGCCTGATCGGCCTTCCGATCCTTGATTTCCTGGAGCTGCTTCTTCTTTTTGAGGCGGGACCGCTTGCGCATAGCCTTCTGCCGCTCCTTGGCGGTCTCCAGGTCATCATCTGTCGCCAACGCCTTCTTGACCTTCCTGGCAAAGGAGGGCTTCATGTTCAGCCTGCCGTCCTTGAGCTTCATCTTAATGAGGTTCAAGTGAGCCTTAGTTTTACGCTAACTTCAATCTGGTCATTCTCGATCGCGCCGTCGTCACCCTCGGCACCGCGTCATGTTCGGTCCCAACGTCTCGTTAGTATCCGCGACGCACGAGACCGACGTCCGTAGCTGCCAGGCCGAAATCCAGTACGTGAAGCCCATCGCCATTTGGGAGCGACTGCTGGATCGGCGGCCACGTCGTGGTCTTGCCCGGCGTCGCCATTAGCGACGACAGCACCATCGGCGCTGGCTTCGTGGTCACCAAAGACATCCCGCCTTGGAGCGTCGCCATTGGCACGCCGGCCCGGGTCGTAAAGCAGGCTACGCCGCAAGAGGCAGTGCCGGATGCGCGGCCGGAATCGAGCTAACACATGACCGTCAGCCAGGGCATAGGTCATTACGCTGTGTGAATCGAAGCCATGAGTCCGCTGTTAGGTAGACACTGCACTGATCATAATTCGTGTAGTCATCTTAGTTGCGAGGTGTCTTTCGGCCGCAGGAATCAAAGCGTTCACTTATGAATACATGCGCAGCCAGGGAGCAGATTAAGCTGTCAGCAACGGATTCGCTCACTACGGTTTCAGTCAAAGTGTCTTATCGTAGGGGAATTGCCAACTCTGGCCGCGGTTCGTCTGCGTCTTGTCCTGAACACTGCTCCAGTGCCGAATTGGACGCTCTGCACTCCGTCATCAAGTGCTCTCCTGCCCCATTGATATAGCACTCCCCCCGTCCCAGTCTGCCAACTGAAAGAAGCTCAAGTCCAGCTCCATCTCAGCGCCTACAAAATTCAGTGGTCCCCAGTACTGGTTCAAATGGAGCATCGCGTCATAGCCATGGGCAGGCGCGAGAGGGCTGGGATTTGAAGCAACAGTGTTCCCCGCTGCCAACGAGAACTTTCTTTCCGCTTTCTCAGAAGCGTGACACAGCATCTGAGCTGCTTTCATGGCGACCACGCTCTCGCTCATTGTCTCGAGGATCTCGACTGCCATGCCGACGAGCTTGAGAAGCGGAGGAAGCTCGGTCTCAGTTGCTTCTTGGGTAACATAAACGAGGATCATGGAAGCTGCAAAGACAGTGTAGGTTGTATTGTAGAACCTGGACACATGTAGCAGGTCAGGTCAAATCTCAAGTCATTTTGACCTTGGGAAGCGTTGGCTTACCATGTGTGGAAAAAGTCCTGATGTTGCAACACTTGATATATGACCTGGATTGTCTGCTTTGCGGCGTCCAGGCATTTCTGAACCGCCTCGATAGACTGAGGCATGGTTGCTCGTTCCACTGGCGTCGATGTAAGGACGATGGACCCGAATAGAAGGATCCTAAGATTGAAATACCCTAAGACTGTGAGCACGGTTACGAACAAGACCTTGGTTTGAGCTGACTTACGGATCAGCAACACCAGCTTCTGCCGCTTCACCCATTTCGCCTCCTTGGCGCTCTTTAATGTTTCTGGCTGCCCAAAGGACTTTGTCTCTGGCCGGATTGACGCCGGGAGGCTGTCCACCCACGCATCCAACTCTTGCTCAATCTGGTTTGCGAGCTCAATTGTCCTGGGAGTGGTGTTGTCTTGGAGATAGACACTGTGGCACACTGTCCTCGTTATCCTTGAGAAGACTACCATTGGCTTTATAATGGCACAATACGGTAGGTCAAAACCATCGGCAGACTCTGGAGTCGTTGGGCTCGCTGTGTCCAGATCTTTGACAAACGGGAATCGTCGGTTGTGGTAAAGGTCCGCGCCGAGGGTGTCGGGTCTTCCCATGGCAAAGGAAATCTCACTAGGGCTCGGTTAAACAACGCCAGACTGGTTGTCGGTGCATTTGGACAAGTACTCACGTCTCAAGGGAATAGAGACCCCTAAACCAGCACCTATGTTAGCCTCCGGGAGTGGCATGCCGACGGATGTCAGGGTCTAGGTACACACCACCAAGTGCGCGACTCCGCCCTTAGTTGCGCCAGATCCTTTCTGGTGTCGGGCGGGGGCTCTCTGTTGATGCCCATTGCCAGTGCTGTCCTCACGGCCAGGCCAATGTACATGTAAGACCCTGCGATGAATCAGTGCCACGGGTCCTGTTTCAAATCCCTTCGCCACGCGGCGTAAGGTGTAGTCCACTCACAGTGGGCATTGAGTTCGTTTTGGCATACTTTGGCCTGGAAAGACGTCGTCAACTCACATACAAATCAAGAAGCAAGGGCCGGGACTTGGAAGTTTACGTACCATGAAGAAATAGCACTGTACCATGTCGAGATCTGTTGCCATGGCCAGCCTATTGCATCGCCGCCGGCCCTCGTCGAAGAATTTCCGACTCCAGTGGAGATTCTCAATGCCGTCGATGGGCTCATCATCCCTCATCCCCACAAGCGCGCCGAGGGAAAGAATGCTGTAGTAGAGCGCAGTGAAACTCGAGTGTTTTATCGTTTCTCCGTTTCCAGACCATAAGAGCTCGCATCGTCGAAGAAACTCCCCCTTATCAATGATGGGATGGACGTAGTAAATGCTAGAGAAGAATCCCTCCAGAAAGCTGCGGCATTGGGGGTAGTGAGACTGAGCTGGTGATGATGGGCCTTCTGGCCCGTTGTGTTGACCCGGGGGGGAGAAAGCCGGGTTGTGCAGGTTGGAGACAATGGCGCCAGCGTCGGTGCCTTGTTCTGTCGGTGTAGCAGACTCGTCGCCGGACCGCTGAACTTGGGAGAGCAGCGCGACAGAGGACGACCTGCCGTAAAACTCAACGTTGTGGGTATGGCGGTTGACTCCGGAGACTTCGTGGCCGGCGCTTTGTCTTGACCCGGCGCTGGCTACGGGAATGCTGTGAACGTTCCCTGCATTTGTCCTCAGGCCACAATTGCGCGGATCGTTATCATGGTCGCTTGCTGGTGGATCTTGGAAGACGCAGGAGGCGTCGTCGTTCGACACGTCGATTTGCTGCTGCCCATGAGCTGCAGACAGTTGCCGAACAAGGCTTTCGAGATGAGCGACATATCTTCAACTATATCAGCAAGGTTGGACGTTCACAGCTCGTGTCGAAAAGAGGGCATACTCTGGCATGAAGCGCCGCTGGCCCCTGTAGATACATTCTGCATTGCGGTCTGGGGATGTTAACCGAGTCAGCAAAAGGTCCACACATACCCTTGGGGCTGACTTGCCTTTGCAGTATGTACAAGGGTACAGCTCATCACATTTATTCTTCTTCGCACGACACAGATCGCAAGCCCGCGCGGCTCGGGGCCGGCGGACCTTGTGGCGCGTGTTCTGGCTGGCCGGCTGTAAATGCTCGCTCCGATCCATCCCTCGCAGCTTGTCCTGCCGACGGACGTGTCGTTTCGGCAGCCTCTAAGAGTCGGGTTAGTGCGTGAGATGTCCGGAGGACAGAGAAGCAACACAGCCCCAGGTCATCAGCCGCCGTCGTCATCCTGCAGAAGCTGAGAGGAACTCCACCGAGTGCACGCTGCTTCGCCCCACCCCCAGACCCCGCAGATTTGACAATCCGGGGTCGCCGATGCACCCTCCAGTCCCAGGGGCGTGGTCCGGAACCCCACACCGGCAGTCACTGCCGGCACTTCCCCTGCACTTCAACTTGCTGGGGACGACAGTTCGCCCTTCCATTCGTGGGGAGGCGAAGACATGGGAATCGTCCATCAGGACTTACTCGTGCCACGCCCCACTTTTCTGGTTTGGCAGATTGCCCGCACCACTAAAGTGGTGCTTACCACCAAAACCGCCACATCACCAAAAAAGCCACTTTTTCGACATTTCTATCTAGAACCGGCGCAAAAGGCGCCCACCACCCTCGAAATCAACTATATATGCTGGCTGTAGCTTGCCATCTAACCTCCATTTCCTGGCCTCTTTTGCGGCCTCTGCAAATGCCCGTTTGGTTGCGCCACGGAACTTTGTATCTGCAGCCTCCAACAACCTCCTAGCGATGACGACGGTATCTTCCTTCTTTTGCTTGACCATTGTGCGCCCTTGAGCCATAGTTAAGACTCCCCCTGATTGCAGTAGTATGTTCTTGGTATTCCGACGTAATCTAGCGATAGCTTCGGCCATTTTCGTCCTCCTAAGGTCCCTCTTAGTCTAGACCAGCTCTATAGCTGTGATCAGGGACCTACGAATAAACCGCCGAAGATCATAACTGAAGTCTGGATCTATATCCCAATCCTCCTCCAAAACAGTCTCCAAGCGGTCGGCGATCTTATTGATTTACTAGAGGGTTATAGGTGTAGAAAAGGGCGACGAATGTAGCCTAGATTGATTGTGGGATAGGGGGGAGGGAGTCCTCTTTGCGTGGCGTTTATCAATAGTTTGTAAGACTAACTGCGGATTGAATAGTAAGATCCCTATCTTCTAGAAGGCTGATAGTATCGTCTGGTGTTTAAATACCTGTTTGTAGACCCCCTGAATAATATAGAGGAACTCGACCTTCGTGATATTGACAAGACTATTACGAACTATTAGTTCTAGCGCCTTAGTATAGTAGTACTTCAGAGGCTGGAAGACGACGACGTCGAGCGGTTATAACAGATGTATAAGATGTAGTGGAAGGCCGAACAGTATAATATTGTTATCCTCGTAGTACTAGATAAATTCGTATATATGATACGAGCTATGTCTATCAATAACAAGGAGATAGTATTTACTAATGGAGGACTGTTTAGAATACTAATCAAAGTGCTTGAGCTATATCAGGCTAATCTCGTCGTTCGAATACCTAGTCGCCGAGGTTACGATGGCTATATCGCCTTCTAATTCGGGTTGTTGATACTATTGCGATATATATATCTGCCCTAATAAGATCAGGAAGGTTGGGGTGAAGGCGCTGCCCGCTGAGATAGCCTCGATCGCCGTTGCTAACTCCCTGTTTTCCGGGACGCTAAAGTAGTGAGCCCTCTTGCGCTTAATGACGATAAGCTAGTCCTTACCGACCCCGATACGAAACCTAGTCTCGTCTATATTCCAGATATCCTATAGGGGGATGCCTTTGTTATTGATAACTCGATGGAGCTGTTGGAAGTACTCGGCGATACGTACTAGATCTTTAGTATCCTGGCGGTCGGCTTGGAGCTGCTTCTGTATCCGTTTACGGTAGCTATAGCGTTTGAGGAAGTGGGTAGTCTAGTTCCGACCGACAACGTATAGCTGGTCTTAACGGCTCGACCGTTCGGCTAAGAT
>MU854726.1:0-15112 GCA_033296685.1 Parachaetomium inaequale | reverse complement strand
GCGGTAGAAAGTGGCTCGCTCGCTTATATGGCTCGCTCGCTTATAAAATACGTTAACGCATTTAGCCCTGTTCGTCGAACTCAGCGGGTCCGCCAAGAAACATGTGGACTGGGTCCGACTCGCCCGTTCGAAGCTGGGCTCGACACCCCAGTCTTCAACAAGAGGTGGCTGATCAACGGATGGAGGTACATCGCGACTGCCAAGGGCTGGGAGAGAATCCGATTTGACACCACGACTGCCAAGCGCGTGCCTCAGTCCCAGGCGAAGAAGTACAACGCCAAGAAGAAGAAGCTATTCCGGAGCGTCGACGAGGATCCCGACATACATTCCGCTGGGGCGTGGGTTTGAGGGTGGTGGGGGGCCTCATCTGCATTATACAAAATGGGAAAATGGTAAGCGGCGAGCTCTGACGATCAGGACCCGAGACGATGGCTGACATGAGCAGAAAAAAAGTCCACCACACTTGCTAGGTCTTGGCACGGAAGAACGCGTGGCTAATATTTGGAGGGTAGGGAACGTTTGCTTGGTAGCGGTCACCATACTGCGAAATACTCCATGTTCAAGCACGTCTCGTGCGAGGCGAGGGACACCATCAGGTAGCTAGCTATATCTATCACCGTCTTTTGGTCTTTACCACTTCGGCGATGAGTCCTGTACTTAATGTACACCAACAAGTAAGATGCCACAGCGTGATGCCGCATATCATCCGTGACCCTGTATGTCGCCTAAAAGCGCCCCCCCCCCCTTGCGTAACATCCCCTCGACAGCAACCACGGCCGGTCTCCCTCAACACCGAGCCCTAAGCTTGGAGATTTCACATTTAACGAGTCCCCTAGGACAATATATGGAATAAACTTTAGTTCTTTCTTCCTAACCACCTTCTATAGAGGCTTTCAAACCGGCGGATCAAACATCTGATCGATTGACAACTCCGAGCGAATTTTCACAGCTGCCTACAACCCCCTTCCTAACCACAAATCCTAACACCATCACGTCCCTTGAATTTCAGCGCTTTCTCAAGAAATTTACAGTTGGATGATCAACCATCTCGCCAAGTCTTCCACCAGCCCAAAAATCCCGCGCAAGTAACCTCATCAGCCAACATTAATGACCCGGTCGGAGAACATCCCTAAAGTTTTACCACTCCTCGCTGGGCCGAGACATCTACGACTCCAAAATTCCTTTTCCAAAACTTCCTACCATTCCACATCGCAGCACAAACTGGTTTCTCCCCACAACCCTACCTCCTCACTCGTTCATTTTTCCGCTAAATCTTTCCTACTCCAAAACCCTTCCACAAACCGATCGCGCGCTCCATCAATTATCTTTCTTCAGCCAGCCCGACTCAAATGAATCCGGAGAACAAAGGTATTGATTTTAACAATAACCAAGAGCGCTACCGCTAACGATCGTCTGGCGACTAGATAATCACGATGCCTCCCAAGCGCGACGAGGCGAAAAAGCGCTACGCATCCCAAGGTGACGGTTTCAGCCGTGCATTCAGAGACCGACTCGGCAAATGGGCTGCCAGGCACAATGCGCGACAGCCGGACGACCCAAAGATTCCGGTTGAGGACGGCCCAGAGCTGATGCATTTCATCGGGACACTTCTCACTTACGACACGCTCGCGGAAAGCAGCCTCGGTGAGACTCAAGTCGGCAAGAACTGGAAGCTTTGGAAGGAAACATACCCGGAGGCAGCAGAAGTCATGCTCCGCTTCGTTCAGCAGCTCCGGACCGACGACGGAAGGTCCTTCACACTCAACGGCTACGAGCAGAAGCGAACCGGCAGACTACACCTCACCGTTTCCAAGAATGATGGCACGGCCAACAAGGATGACGGGAATGATGCCGACACAGAAGCGCCCGCTGCAAAGCGGAAGAAGTCCAAGAAGGCCACAACTGTGAAGCCGGGGGACGCGCAAGTTGCGGATCCCGAGAATGCACAGCCCCAGGAAGAACCGGCCCCTGCTGCAAAGCGGAAGAAGTCCAAGAAGGCCACAACTGTGAAGCTGGGGGACGCGCAAGTTGCGGATCCAGAGAATACACAGCCCCAGGAAGAACCGGCCTCACTCATCTCGGCAGAGCCGGCCTCCACCACTGGCAAACGAAAGGCGGCCCCGAAAACCAAGGCACAGGCCAAGAGTAAGACCACATCACCATCCCAATTTGTTTTCACACTTACACTAATGCCTTCGCCACAGAGCCCCGTATCTCCAGTGCAGTTTTGCCCAAGGAAACCAAGAATGCGGCAAACCTCACACAGTCTAACCCCAAGTCAGGTAAGACAACTCAACAGTCCTTTCGTTCCTCATTATTGCTACTAACGTCCACTCGACAACAGTTGGCCGCCAAGAGAAGCCTTCGCAGCAGGGGAGCAAGGGGCCTAGGGATTCCGAATCCGAAGCGTCTGAAATGACAGAAGAGCACTCAGACGTCAGCGAAACGGACGGTTCCGAGGATGACTCATCCGACACGGAGGAGGAATGGTACGCCGAGCCGGAAACCCCGAACCTGAAACCTCGTGCACCGGAGCCAGACAAAGAATGCATTTCACACATGAAGCTCGACGCCGAAGAGGACCCTGAGGACAAGGACTGGTCACCAGACACCATCGACCCAATCTTCAAGGAGCACAACACCATGTCGGACATGGAACATGAGGACGGGGCAACCGTATGGGACTCGGAAGGCGAGTTGTCTACCAACTCAGATGAGGAGGACGCTCTCCTCGATGCCATAACCGAGAGAATCCAAATCTCACCCCATGTCAAGGAACAAGCTCTCATTATCACCAAGTACTTAGGCTTCCCGGCTCGTCGCGGACGGAACTTCGGTGACCACGAAACCTTCTACGGCAGGATTCAAGACTCATCCTTCCAGCTCAAACTCGATGAATGGGGCAAGCGATACTTTGGACACCAGCTGTGGTATTGCGAGGTACCTAAAGCTGGAGAGAAGGGCACGTTCATCTTGGCAGAAAGCGAGTATGATGAGAGAGATTGGCCGCCTCTTATCAAGAAGATGGACGAGTTCCCAGTTAACCTCTTGCCGCTTGCATTTGATGACAACACGATCATCTACACTCAGAAACAGCCCAAGATGGACGAGGGCTCGAAGGACTGGAAGCAGAGCCAGGTCAAGGTTTGAAGAATGACCGCATGAGAGTGGGAGATACCGGCGAGCGGGGCCGGGTCAGGCTGAGGGATGGCTTTCAGGCGGGATGTGCGCGCTCAACATGGATTCGCATTCTCACAGTTACGGGACGGCGTTGAGTTTCTTCATCTCGTACATGGCATCGCATTGCATTACGGCAGGGTTTCACGGATGACAACACGCCAGAGTTTTTCACACTTGACATCATTATGCATTATCACCCAGCTCTCGAGTCGCAAATCAATACCGGATTTCCATTTCTTTTCACACTCGACCTAAACCCTTGATGAACTAGACAAGTTCTAGTAGGAACGAGAAGATCTAACACTGACAGTAAACATTACACGTGCAGCTCGTCGGCCTAGACCGGCATGCTTCCCATCCTCCGTAGGCTAAGTGATAAACACACCAGAACCAACCATCCATAACAAGAAGTGCAATCAGCCGAGGCCCAATAGCTAATATGCAAGGTGCGAGAATACCAATCCAGCACACAATCCATTGACACCCAGGACATTCCTCTATTTTTAAAGGGCGCTTCCCCGTTGACAGTCGTCTCCAATCATCAAATCGGTGGGAAAAGGTGTTCTCGCAGTCCAGTTTTACCGTCACTGGAGTCACTGGTTGCTTGAGTGTACCAAAGAACGGAGTGGTGTCTTGATTCGAGTCTGCCTGCCGAAGCAATGTAGGTATCAATACTAGGCTCGCTGTGAAAGCTTGCCAGCCATCTCAAGCAAACGGTCCTCGTCACTCAAGCCATCTCGATCATAAAAGTCCTTGCCAGATGCCCATCGCCACAAAATTTCCCAGTCAGGTAAGATGCGACTTCCAAAGTACGGTTGGAGATTCACGTCTCCTCACCCACCCACCATCTCCCACCATGATCTTCCTCAAGCTACTTCGACCTTTCGTCATCACCATGCACCTCGGCCTTTCCTCCGCCGTTGGCCGCGGTCAGCATGCTGGGTTGAAAGAGCTTCGTGGCGAACTTGTCATCTGGGCGCAGGCTTTTCGCCGTCGTCTTCACCATCGTCGACTTGAAGTCGCTGTGGCTGGGCTTGGCGCCCCAGTCCTCACTGTCAGTCATGGTATCCCACACACGACGCAGCTTCGCGTCGTCGTATTCGTGAATGCCAGGAGGATTGCCGTTGAACTGCTCGATGACGTTGAGCTGCAACTTGCAGAAGCCCATGAGCTGCACGTAGATGTCTAAATTGTTAGCCCCGGAACAGACATTTCACATCAATGATGCCCACAACTTACTTCTGCACCATTGCTTCGCGTTGGGTGTGGAGTTCGCAATGTCGATGTAACCGTCTACCCACGTCATGACATGCGAGAATTCCTTCATGCCCGTCTTGTCCCACCTCTCGGCAAAGAACCGGTAGATGTCCACGTAGCCCTCCAGCCGGGCAAAGATCTCGTTATCGACTTGCAGAGCACGGACAGTGTCCTAGGGATTGTTAGTGACAGACTCTTAACAGTAGGTATCTCAGAGGAACCTCACCTTGGCATTCTTGAGGCTGGCGTTCTTCCACCTCGAGTTGTTCTGCTTGTACCTGATGTAGGCCAGCTCTCTGGCATACTCCTTCATCGAATCGTCCAGGCCAGTCAAGACGAAGTCGACGATGTCTTTCTTCTCAGCTTGGGTCAGGTGGATGAGCATGGACAGACGCTGGAGATGGCGTGCCTCGAGCAGGACAGCATCGATATGCTCATTGTAGCGCGGATCCCGTTTCGCATTGTCAAGCGTGCGTGGGCTCCGGCGACCAACTCTGCCATCGGCCGTACTGTTGTTGGCAGCGTCCTTGGGATCGAGAGCTGCGGTACGGATGTGGTGAGGGTTCCGAGTGGCCGACTGTGAAATGTCAGTATAGAACTGGTGTAGGGTATGAAGCGAGTAGCTTGTACCGTTTTGTGATCGCTGCGCCGAGTCCCATCCTCTGAGGCGCTCCAGTCGTCATCGTACTCCTCGGAGTCCTCCCCGGACTCCTTCTTGCACTCCACGTACTCGTCATCGGAGTCATCCTTGCACTCCGCGCTTGTGCTGGTCCCCGTCTGCTGTGAACGCAGGCCGGTTCGGGGACGTAAGCCGGTTCGGGGACGTAGGCCAGTTCTGGAAGGTACCTGGTTGGCATCATCGGGGCTGTCCTCCAACTTCACCTTCTTCATCTTGGACTCGGATGGTCCGTGCTGCCTCCTCTTGTCCGGTCGAGCCTCCTTCGTCGGCGGGGTCTCGAGAGGCGGATTGTCGAGCAACTGTGAAATACAACCAATCAAATCAGTCAGTTGATTCTGGATCCCGAGCCAAGACGCAACATACACTCTCGTGTCCCGCCACAAACAGTTGGGGATCGATCTGGAAGTTGTCCACTGGCATTTCGACCGCCGTTCGACGGGCAGGAGGCAATGGTGACGTGGTTTCGACAGAACAAGAGACCGAGCCCGGTAGGAGAAAATGAGTTACTTCAGAAGGTAGCTAAACCGAGTGACCGAAGTAATTTGGACTTGCCGAGAAGTTTGTCGCTCGGTGGCCGATGTTCGAGGCAGTTTTTTTGCCGGGCGTTTGATTGAGGAATGAGGAGGCGAGGCATTGGAAATAACTTTTTCGGTGGGACGAGCAAAAGTGGGAATGGGCTGCCTGGCGAGGTGGTTTTCGAAAGGAAGGCGCGACTGCCCTTCCTTTCCTCGAGGGCTTGGTGAGACTGCCCGTTGCAAACAAGAGCAGTTGACTCCCCCTGAAATTCTGCGGGGCCGAGAAAATATGCGGAGCAATTTGGCGGCGGCACTGTCCTTCCATTCTCGTTCAAAAGGGGCACAACATCCAACCATTCTCTTACATCGCGCCCAATCAACTCGACAACACCATGTTCGGCGCGGGTAACTTCGTCTCTTTTCACAGTTCCTATACGCGTACTTTCACATAGTACCTCGGCTGGTTGAGCCTCGAATGTTTCTCCGCTAGAAGTGACTGAATAAAGTTAAGCGCGATGCGAAACCCCAATGCTGAGAAAAGTGGGTCGAGGGGCAAGGCTTTTTCCATGTTAGAGTTCAAGCGAGCTAATCTGGAGAAGAGACGTAGAACTATGGCAATTACTTCGGTGTGAAATAAGGCCATATATCAAGACAATCGAAGAGGGACCGCCGAGTGGGTCTGTGTTTGCGACGATGGCTTGATACCAGAAATATCAGATAATACGATGATCTAGGACCATGAGAGTCCTGGTAACTGTGAATACTCGGAGATGGAGGAGACAACCCAAGGGATAGTAGGCACGGTCGTCGGGCAAGCTGTAGCGGACAGAAAAGGGGAGCAGTAGCGCCGAAGAGGACGAGACGAAGACGAGGTTTCGCTTAAGTGTCTTCGGCGTCGGTCCCAAACCGAGGACGCGAGCCGGGATTTCGCATTTGACGATGTGGAGGTCCCATTATCCAGCACTCTTAGCGCCTCGTCAGTCACTTTCGGTCGAGACAAGGGCTCGGGGCCACCGCGGGTTGAGATTCTAGGAAGCGTCTCGCTGTGCACAAACAACTAATTCACCCTGCTAAATAATAAAGTCAGGCCAACAAACATAGTTTGCAATTGTTGACCTGGGCACGGTCATGGATCACCATCCGTCCAGCGCGAGCCTGTGCCTGGCTCAAGCCCCGGATCAGGATTCAGGGGCTTGGGGGTGTATCGTGAGCACGTGATTAGGACACGCGCACCACAACTGCAAAAATTTCTGGTCCAACGGCGACCGGAAGCTGGCATCCACAACTGACGCCAGGCGTTTATTACGGAGAGGGAATTGGTGGGTTGACATGGCCAGCCAAATCAATATGTCCACTCGTCATCACCAGCAGAAAGGAGCTCCCTGTTTAACTTCTCCTGTTCACTTCGGCCTTAGGTGTTTGAACGTTCTTTTCTCTCCCCATTTTTTGCCGAGTCCCTGTCCTTGTTAACCTTGTTGACTGTCAGCTCGGGCAGTTTCCCGCCATTGAGTCGTCCTAGAGGACTCCTACTAGGGAAGCAGCTTGGCGGTCGATCTGGCGGCAATACAGTTATCGTTGTTGTTGCCTCCGGACTTGCCTGCGTCGCTGAACCAAGATCAAATCAGCGACTCCGTTATTCGGATTAAGTCTGTCCTAATGTCGACCCCGTGCCCTCTAACTGTGAGTCGAGTTTCTAATAAAGTTTTGGAAGTCAATGGAGGTGTACGGAAGCCCGTTTCCTACGGTCAAAATATTTTATTTTCCAAATACGCTTAACTATGCTTCACGTTGAGTTGAATGTTTTTGTCTTTACTGTGAGAACGGTCTGTCCTTGACACAGTCGTTTCCATGGAGGCATGCACACCTTTATTTCAGGTCGACCTGAGTTTACAATTTGCCTTTACTGTGAAAACGGTTCGTCCTTGGCACAGCCGTTTCTATAGGGAGACATGCACACCTTTGTTTCACGTTCAGTTGAATAAATTTGCCATTACTGTGAAAATGGTCCGCCCTTGGCACAGCCGTTTTCTATGGGGATATTGTTAGTCAGCTGATAGCAGTATCATCCTCGTATCCGGGCCCGAGATTCCAAGTCTATTTTACACTTGAATGGATATCATAATTGGAAAATAATCTCAATTTCAGAAGATCCTTAACATTGACGGATGTTCCCAGCCACTATCAACACATTGTCTCGGAAATATTGGAACCATAGTCTATATTCTATCGATGGGCCGGTCTTCGTTTAGTATCAAATTTTACTACAGGAATTAGTAACGGGAAAAGCATGCTGGGGAGCTCAGCTTATGTTGAGGTGACCAACATCATTAAGTTTCCAGTTCGTCACTACCCTCGTTTGATTGGCGAGGTAGTCTTCGGCTTCAAAGAGGATCTTCCCCTCAAAAGAGCAGTTCAATGCGACCTACATTTTCGCACTTGCGTTGTCTTGCATCTCCATAATCGTGTCATTTCGGGGAGTCGGGTTGGGTGGTCAACCGAGTCTGTGATTGCAGTCAAGCTCGGCTCATGTCGCTTCGCCTGCCTCCGCCCGCCTCCCAGCGCCTGCCCCACTCCGGCCGTTTGCCCCACTCCGGCCGCCTGCCCCACTCCGGCTGCATGCCCCACTCCGGCCGCCTTGCCCAAATCCGGCCGTGCCTAACCCCGGCTGTCCAACTCCGCCACAATGCACTCCGCCGTCGCTCAACTCTTGTGATATATGTCGCCCTGTACTGGAGGATTAGGCGGCTGGAAAGACGCAATGATGAACTGACTTATAGTGGAATAGCTGCAGCTTGACAGGAGTGTTTGTTTGGTTCAATACTGCAAGTAACGAGGCGGCGCGCGTGACGAAAAGCCTGGCTGGGATTTGGACATTTTGCATTTAGTGTGTAACACCGGCAATGGTCAACTCGAGGCGCTTGATGCGTTGGACTGGGCTCCGTCTTTGTAGTCCAACTGCGGTACAACGAGACGGGCATTTGAGAGAATGGTGCCTTTGTGTGTGCAATCTGGAGCATGCGTTCCAAACGATGAGAGAATCGACTCCAATCATCTTACGGGCCATATACCATATGGCATGTAGCGTAACTGCGAAATTCTGTCAATTGTCAGGATGGCTGTCGGTACGGGCCGGAGTCGATTTTGGTGAGTGTGTTGGGGTGTTCACACTTGGAATGTCACACTATTAAACATACCTTGTTTCAATCCGGTATCGAGTAGTTGGCTTGAAATTTTGAAGCGACAACCGGACGAGCAACTAGGAAAATTCAGTAGGGTAGTTGAGTGTGTTTTAGACTGTTGCACTCTGTGGCGAGGTTGACAGGGGTGATAGATGGGGTGTTGGAGACGTGGTTGAGAATCTGGTGAATGTGCTCGAGACGTGGTGATGGGCCGCGGCACGGGTAGTAGGCACTCGAGCCCTCTGAGTCACGACCCGCACCGCAACTTGATAGGGGTTTCAGAGGAAACCCCGAAACAGGAGTCGGACAACACCTGACCTACTTTACCACTCTATTACCCAGGTTGCCTGTTTTTACAGTTTCGAAATATAGGTTGCGCATTGGCCATAGTCGGTTGTACTAGCTCGACATCTAGAAACAAAATTCCAAGGGTGGTAAATGTAAAACATCGCATTCTCGTTCGGAGTGGGTCATGATATTCAGTTTGAGTTCGTCAATACCAGTGCTCTGGCCCTATCAGGTTATTCTTATTAACGGTCTATTACTACTGATCTTACTCGAGTGATGTTACTATACGTTTCATTGCCTGGCCATATATCATTGAGATAACTGTTAAATATATAATCTATTCCACATTGCCTTTGTATAAGATGAATCGGGGGTAATGTATGTGTCATGGCCATCACCGCGTCTTATTTAGTCCAGGCAACTTCTGAACCGAGTCAGGAGCCCGACAGTACCTACCTAAGTACCTAGCCCCGCTTATCAGGTATTCGGGGAACTGAAAAGGGCAAGACAATGAAAAGGGTACGCCTTCCTGTTCTAGTCAAAACTGGATTAAGACCCAGTTTTGCCGACGAAAGTCGGGTCGTCCTTGATCCCGACCTTGGTAAAACTGCCAACTAGGAAAAACCAATCCGTTCATACCTGTAGGAAATATGTACCTGTGTCCATCTTCAGTCTAACTTACCTAACTGTAAAAAAGAGTGTATATCGGCTCACTGAAGATTTTCGTCATCCAGTGGTTATATGGGATGATGACCTGTCGGGGTGGGTTCTGAGTATGATGGAGAGGGGCTATAGAGTGGGAGTGGTTTCTGTGATTGTGGTCTGCCTCTAGTTTGATAGACGACAGGTCTTCTTCGAATTGAAACCTATCTTACAAGGAAAGGGATGTAGCTCTCGAGAAACTGTTGTGTATGAGAAGTCGTAAATATCAGAAAGCTGCTGGGCACAGGTTAAGAAACTGATGAGCGGCACGGAGCAAGGAGCTGATGGGCATGGGTCAAGAAACTGACGGGCGATGTAGATCAAGAAACTGATGTATGTAGATCAAGAAGCTGAAGAAACTTATGGGCGGCAAAGATCAATAAACTGATAGGTACAGTTAAGGATGACTTAGTTGACTAAATATTTCTTAGTTCAAAACGAGGGGTGAATGTCAAGAAACTGATGGATACAGTTAAAGATGAGTTGGTTGACCAGATATTCCTCCATTTAAAACGAGGGGCGAATATCAAGAAACTGATGGGCATAGTAAAACACAAGTTGGTTGGCCGAATACTCCTTCACCTAAAAGAGTTGTAAGGTTTTAGGGCTTTAGACCCGCACCTATCCGGGCGGAACTGGGAAACCTTGGAACTCGAATGCTATCTCGTTCCCGTACTATTTCTTAATGGAAGCCCTTGTCCTTGGCAAAGAAGTATATTAACACTGAGGCTTACTAGGACCTTTAGGGTTGGTTGCCTTTAGAGCTTTTGTCTATAAGAGTTCGATAACTGGGAAATAATAGTATAGTGTTCCTGGTAACTTGAAGTCCCTGTAGGTGCTAATCTTCGTGCGACCGGTGAAAAAAGATCAGCTAGCATTTTGTCTAGTTTTAATAATGGCCTAAATTTGAGCCTATATAGTGAAGTCGGAGGTGGTATGTTCAAGATGAGGTCACTTCTAGTGGCACGGGGGGTCCTCGAGTCACCGAAATCAGGGGCAGTTGGAAGGGGACTCGGTCACTTCTAGTAGGGTTCTCGAGTCACTGAAATCAAGGGTAGTTGGAGGGGGGCTCGGACGCTGTTAGATCTTGCGAGACTGTAAGCCAGTTTCTTCCTAAGAATTAGCAGTATTGGAGGAGCAGGCTCATTGAACGGGAACATGTTAACTAGGCGAGGATGCGTTGAAGTGTGTAAACGGGTGTAGTTTAATTGGAGTAGTTTGTTGATCAAATGGGAAAAAGGTTACGCAGATGTACAGGGTCTAAATAACGGAGGGTGCCGAGGCTTGTTCAGACCCAAGAGGTAGAATATAGACAGACTGGAATACGATGTTTACGATATGATCATATCTAAACTGACCTAATGCTAAAGGGAACTAACCAAGTATTGTCTTTCCGAAGCTCGAGCTCAGCTCTACGAGGCGGTGAAAACTGTAAAGGACGAAATCCCTTCGTTTTCTAGTTGAACGTACCGTAGAGTGAATGGTGTAGTTAAGGCGCTCGACACAGGACGGTGGAGTTATGTAAGTTGGGTCAACTTTAGAGTCGAGATGGACTTCTGATATACGGCTAACAATCTAAACTAGGCAATGTAAAATGTTAGAATCCTCTACAAGGACCAACTCGATTGTATAGGAACAGGGAGTCGGCCGTTGAATGCAAGGTTATGTATATATTGGGTGGTATAGCCACCCGGACACGTACCTAATGTGTTCGTAGTTATGGTTGATAGGGGCGTCTACCCCTGGAATTTAAACTATATACAGACTTGGCCGAGGTGTAGATTTCCTAGTTGACTATTCGTGCTTCTAAACCACTATGCTCCCCTGGTTTATTCGTTGCTAGGTAGGTAATCAACGAAGACAGGAGTCCTGCCCAAAATCCGAATCCAATGGCAAAACAGTGTAACTATATTGATGTAAACAAAATAATGAATGATTGGAAGCAGCTCCCAAGTGCTTCGGATCCGAGTCCTCCACTTACTTATAAAAACTAGTATTTTCAATGATCGTTAGGCCGTTAAAGGAGAGGCTTCTAAAACTTTATTTCGTAGTACCTACGAAGTACGTCAAGCAATTATAACTCATTTGTAATACTCCTATCCTAAACTCGGTCTTCGCGAAGTGATGCATTTCTGATGGGGTGAGAAACGTGGCTCCTATTCCTAGTCAGCCCTCTGTCCTGTGGCACTCAATTTCGTATGCCAATTCAATATCCCATGCTCCCTCGATAGCCGATACCCCTGATAACTTATTGATTAATCCGAATGGGAGTAATGTGAAACTACTGTCTACATAGGTACGCTGGGGGGTTCCCGAAACCATTATCAATAAGAATACAGCTGTCAAGGAGCTAGTCAGATGTAGCTGGATATTTACTACTGAAACTTATAACATCATCTCGCACCCCCTTCGAAGATATATTAACCGTGCTCCTACGGTCTACTATCCATAGCCCCACGAGATCCAAACCTATACGATGTTCACAACGCGATATGTCTCGGTTTATATAATTTTACCTTACTACTTCTTTGTCCTTGCCGAACAATCTAATTCAATAAGAGGTAGCCTCTCGAAATTTACTTTGGTATAAATATTCTAGTAGAACTAGGCTCTAGGGGGATTTATTAGTAAACCTTCTGTAACTTGTCTCGGACTAACTATAGACCGATGGTAACTATAAAACTATAGTAGACTGGCCTTCTAGCTAAGAATCGTAAGTACTAGAGAAGACGTCCTAAAGGTCAACAAGGGCTACGTTCGGTAGTTATACTGCCTACTAACCTCGATTTTATAGCTGGCCAACTATCAATAGTGCTAGCCAATAACCCTCCCTCCTAATGTCATTTATATACCTTCTCCTCAAAAAGGGTTACTACCTCCCCTCCCCTCGTATAGGTTCGAGGACTGCTGAGAAAACGACTGTATAGCTTGGTAAGATTTCATAGTACCCTATAGAGACCGAATCAAAAGGCATTCCTATTCACAGCCCTCTTTTCACACTGGAGGCGGCCAAATGGTGACAGCTACCCATAGATCATAGCCTTGTTCCCCAAGCACATAAACCCAATGTTTTCACAGCTGACGGTGTATTACGTCTATTTTCATCCCCTTGGAGGGTATGGCCAGCTACCAACCAGGTGGCCCAATTTTCGCAGCGGTTGACGATGGGTCGGGGATAACAGTTTCCGACAACCGAGACGTAGGCAACCCCATTTCTACACGAGTCCCAGTGCCGCCGCTCCCGGCCGCCTACCACGCGAGACAGGGAAGCGACTGGCCAGACAGTCGAGGACGCCAGAGCGTGGATTCTAACGGCACCGCTCGTAATCAGCGTAGGTAATTAACCGAGCTGATATGCTGGCTACAGGCGCTACTTAAATATTTGATCGTAGCGAAGCGAAGGTAAGTGGCTAGAACTGTATCCCGTTGAGTCTTAGGTTGGTGATTAGGATTGGCGAATTGGTGGGCCGGGGGAAGAAATTGAAGAGGGTGGAGGAGATGAAGAAGAAGCTGGGGCCTGGAAAGGGCTACGTCGCTTGGTCTTGCCCTGCCCTCAAGGAAGCAATTCAGCAGGCATCTCAACACCGCCGTGCTATTCGACGTAACGAGGCAACCTGCTAGTGAATTCTATAAGCCCCGCAAAGTGTAGCTTGTGTCTTCTATATATTCGTCATTTCTGCTTTTATTGTGCCTACTAACATCTGGTTATTCCGCAGTGCAACGCGGTCGCTATGACTGGCGTAAATCGTGGCTGTGGGACTGTAAAAAGCGAAGACGGGGAGCTGTGAAATGGGCATGGCGCTATGAAATGGGCGTGGGTTTACTTGGATGCTACCGGGAAGAGATTGTTGATTGAAATTGTTGGCGCGAGAACAGTGTTTCATAGTTTGACTTATCATTGTATGTTGCTCTTAGCAGGATGTTCTGGTGGTGCCTGTAACATTTGAAAGCTCCGTCAACATTATATTGCTCCGATTTCATAGTTCACCGAGCATGGTAAGACGGCCTGAAAGTACTTCGATGGCGCAAGATATTGCTGTTCTGATGGTTCTACCAGGGACACAAAATTTATGTTGAGACTTTCCAGACGAAGAGTACACTGGAGGGACGGGGGGAAATGGTGGCACACTCACTGCATCAGGGGCTCAGGGGGCGTATTTTAGGCACAGCCCAACGACGCAGAGATTTCACAGTTCGGTGCCCCCTCTGGGCCCTAGACGGCGCAATTCGACCAGACAAAACAATGATCACTGTTGTTGCCCTCGTAACTGCTTATAATCAGATCAGCGACCCCATTGTTAAGTTTAGCCTGTTTCAGTATTGACCATCGTGCCCTCTACTAAGTCAAACCCCCTGCTTTCCGCCCCCCCCCCACTTTCCGTCCGCATATATCGCCAATCCACCCACCACTTCAATTGACTGTATTTCTATTTTTTCCACCCACTAGTGTACAATACATTCGCCGGCATCGCTGGATTTCCCATCTTCCGAAGTATCAACAGGCTCAGCCTCTACCGCCCCGGCTCCCACCTGCGCCCTGCGGATGGACGTCCTCAATGAGCCCGGCGCGCTTCCCCTGCGCCATGCCGCTATTGCGAGCTCCCTCGCTTGTTGTTGATGGGCAAAGGAGGAGGAGTAATATCGCGTGAAAATTTGTTGTGTGCGGCGGGAAAAGGGGGGCTCCCGAGTCATGGACGGTGGGCCAATCACATGCGTGAGGAGTGGAATGCTAAGTGGCCCATAGCGGTCCTTGATCTGACTTCTGCTCAAAAGCAGCAGTCCGGTAGTGTATTTGCCGCAGAGCGAGTGATGAAGATCGGTGAGAAAGAATAAAAAAAATCGGAAATTGAGAGAGCTTTATCAGCCGAAGTGGGCATCGAATAGTCCGGCTAACAACTAGGGAAAAAACATCGGAATGGTTCGAACGCGGGTCGATAAAGAATAAGGCCGAAAGGGGTAGACGAAATGATTGTGATCTTCAACAGCCGACCGTAGATAGAACCTAGGCCGTCCTGTTATAGTACTGTGAAAAGGAGGACTGAGGACTAGGTATTTTGTAGTAGGCTAGGGCGAAGCAGTGAAGAGCTGTAATGGACTACGTGAGGTATACTAAATAGAGGATCCTTGGCCTAGTTATTCGTCGTTTCCTTCAACTATATAACTTGGTAGTACTACGTATAGAAATACTAAATGGAGTAGCAGCGAGTGTTAGCTAGTAGGTAGATCTAGGGAGTGTAACAGGCTGAGCCCTGTTGCTGGCCTCGGACACCCTCGGCCAAGATGCACGACCTGATGCAGCCGCCATGGCGCGC
>MU854725.1:0-15208 GCA_033296685.1 Parachaetomium inaequale | reverse complement strand
GGATAGCCGCGAGTGCCAAAAGGACTCTGGCTTCCTTTGAAGGGCTGCCTATAGTATATTGTAGTAGAAATCAAGTGTAGAAGAGAGAGAAGACGCGTATTGGTAGAGATTCGCCACTCGCTTATATTCGCCACTCGCTTATAAAGTACGTTAACCGTTCGCTTATCAAGCACGTTATACGAAGGAAGACATCTTTCCGGAAATAACTCACTTCATGATGATACCCAGTACTAACTCTAAGCTGTTTGTGTGGATCATCAGCTGGCTTCGGAGTGTTTCTAGGTCTCCGGCCTCGGTCGTCCAGGCGATTTTCTTGTAGTTTCTGACAAGCTCCGTGTTCCAGCGTTGCAGCCGTGACATGCTCGGGTCCTTTGGGGCGGAAACAACGCCGTACTCCTGCACAATCTTCTCGAGATGCTTAAGTGTCTCTTTGCAACTGTCAAGAATCACTGACAATGTCTGGACCCCATCCTGTTCTTCGTTTCGAAACCGCGCAGGCAGTTGTTCGGCGTCAATTGCCACGGCGGCGACGTCGGCGCCGCAGACATTCTTGAAAGCCGCAAGAGCCGCGCTGAGCGAATACAGCTGGTTTTCAACCTCGCGAAACTCGGACGGGGCGGACTTGCGGCCCTTGGTGAAGGCGTGGGCTATGCGCCGCGCGATCTTGGCCATGGCGACAGCATCTCCGAATGATACGGGCGACGCCATCGTACGGTGCAGGATGGCTTGAGGTCCGGCTGCGCGACTTCAGACGTTGAGCCCGGTCGGGAGAAGAGTTTCAGGCCAAATAGCCCAGTCGGAGAGTCTTAACCCTCCATTTCACTAAGCCCCTAGGTGTTTCTTCTCAACCTACCGGTCTGTCCATGCCCCTCGGAGGGAGTAGATGGCTGCATCGGCGTCTGTGAAGAGTGCATGTGTAGGTTAGGGACTGAGAAAATAGGCTTATCGCGATGAGGGTGGTCGGGTTGATCGTACCGACGGCTAGTGGCCGAGAGTCCACTTGAAGTCGTGGTAGGCACTCCCTTTATCGCCCTTTTTGTCTGCCACCGCTATGGAGGCGCACCAGTTCCCCGCCTAGCGCCTTTGTCATAGACTCCCTCGGCGAGACCGACGCGAGGACTACCTATACTCCTTCCCGGAGCCCTGACTATATATAGGATCAGTCGGTCGCAGGTCGAGGAACTCGGTCAGTCTTAGGGCGAATCTTACTAATGATTGGCGGGAATGCGTCGCCAACTGTATAATGTATATAGGGGAGGCGATCGTCAGGCCGAACAGTTGCTAGTCCGCTTGAACAGCCCTTGGGTGGGTATTCCGGGAAGTTAGTGAGTGGTACGTTCTGGAGTAGCGTATCAGTTAGATATAGTTAAAACCCCCCACCGACCGCTTAGCTCAGGAATATATATCCTAGCAAGCTGTGGTCTACCTCGCTACTACTCTATAGCCGTACTGATACAGGACTGCGCCGGTTTTAGGTCGGTTCAGGCTTATCGCCAGCATACGACGTAACCGGCAATCCGCCTTCGGATGATATCGGCGCGGCAAGTGATCGTGAACCTTGAGAGCAGCGCGTGTACTCGTTGCTATATCTGCTCCTAGCTCGCGTAGGTCTGTTGTATAGTCGAAGCTTTCCTTCTACGACGAGCATTAGGGTCGGCTGGGTCAGACTGTATAGGCTATAGTCGCGTCTAGTTCGACGTTGGCCAGCTCGCTTAGGTTGGCGAGCGCCGGAGCCGGTACTCGTACCGCGAGCACGCCAGGTCGCCGAGTATACGTCGCTATGTTCTCGCTCCTTGTATAGTAAACCCCACTTTTGGTATACCACGGAAAGGTTCCCCCCGGGCCGATGAGACCGGCAGGTCGCCAGCGGTGCAGCCGTCGAATTGGGCTGGTCGAGGATGGTGGCCTGTGGGGTCGGCATCCTTCGACATACACGAACACGAAAGCGCCTATTAGCCACGACGTGTAGAGGGGGCACAAACGCGTTTGGTTGGCTAAGAGCAGGGTGCAACGCGATGGTGGAACTTGTGGTCCCACAAGGCGACATTAGATTCATACCACAGCGAAAGTCAGAAAACGGAAGTAAAAAACGAAGTGGTAAAAACTGAGCGCAAACGCGTTCCCTACCGTTTCAATCATCTAAAAGCGTTCCAGCACGTGACCTAGACTATGCTGAGTCAGCAACTCAACCCAAGAAAAAAAGTGAAATGCTAGTTCCAGGTTCACGTTTACGGCCTCCCTACAATAACGACATCTTCTTGTCTTCGTTGTTGTTCAAAGGGGGCGGTTTTTTGTCCTCAGAGCGACCAGTTTTGGGCCCTTTTGAGCGGATAAGGAAGATTTATATGCAACATCGGACCGCGATCCTTGATGCAGGTTCGTGGACGAGTCGAGGAAAAGAGAGCTGAAAAGTGACGCAGCTGCAGTTTGTGGTGGGGGAAACATGTGAAAACGTGTGGGCACTGTGCCCTCGCGTGCCTGACGTGCCCCGCTGTGCCCCTGCAGCATCTGGTCGCTAACCTGGAATGGTACTTTTTCGCCGAAGCTGACCCACAACAGCGCCGATCTTGTCCAACCGACCCTTGCAGCGGCGTGCGGGCCGCAATGTTCAAGTTCCTGGAACCGAATTTGACGCATTCGACACTTCGCGCAGCGCGACTCCTCTGAACACATGGAGCACTGCGGCAACCATAAGACGAAGCCTGTATGGGTACGGTACTAGTAGGCGCTCGTCTTGGCCGTTGCGGTTTTATTGATTTATTCTCCAATCGACAGTCCTTCCAGCCCGCGGAAACCTGGAAGAGCATGACGGATCTGGAGACTGAGCACTTGAATCGAATCACATGTTTTGTTTCTTGGTTACCTCCCTACCTACCTTACGCTCTCGCCGGAATACCATACATCGCCGTCTGATGGTAACCCTGGGTCTCGTCCGTCCAGTTCTCAACAACGTACCTAGGTAACCGCGTCAGACTCTAGACTGTGTTCCCCCGAGCTTCAATGTCTGCTCTCCTCGAATTGACTTGGGGTCTTGGGCTGTGTACCTTGATTGGTAACAATAAACGAATTTGAAACTCGAGCTGGGTGAGCTGACTGGATGGAGAGAACCTTGCTAGCAAATTGAGAAGGACGCAGGATGTAGAGCGAATGCTTTTCTTCTCGTTTCCCTTTCCCCTGCCACTTGCTTCACTCAAACATAAATTCGAGCCCCGACTCCCCTATCCGCTCCTTATACAACCGATCAAACGCCTCGCTCTGCTCCGCAGTAAAATACTCCTTCCACGACCCAATTTCGCCTTTGCGAAAGAATCTGCTGAATTCCTTCACCTCCCTAAGCGCGCTAAACTCGGTCTGCTGCATGGCGGCGAAGCCAATCTTGCGCTCGACCTCGCGGAGCTGGTCATCACTGACACGGACGCCTAGAAACCTGGCAATCCTCTCCAGCTGGCCTCGGGTGTCGAGCTTGAGGTCCTCGAATCTGAGAAACAGGACGTTCTCGGCGTCGCGGTGCTCCCACCAGCTCAGCGTGTGGTCGAACCAGTCGCCGCGTTGCACGCGCCCGCCGAGGAACATGTCGAGCCAGTGGTCCCAGCCGCCGTCGTAGTAGCCGGACCAGCTCTTGCCGCTCTCGAAATAGTAGTAGGACGCGCAGACGTCCTTGGGGTTGCGCGCAATGTAGATGTACCGGCACGGGTTCTGGGCCGGCTCGCCGCCGAGCGCCATCGGGTACGGCATGTGCGACTTGAAGATGCGAGGCGCCGCCGCCCGCTCTAGGTCCTCGGCGCTGCGCGGGTACGTCCAGCTGCTCTCGACCCAGTGCAGCGAGCCGCGCAGCGTCGTCGCGCCCGACCGGTCCGGGTCCGGGTCGTCCGCGCCCGTCGTCGTCAGCAGCACGATGATGTACGACAGCCAGGTCGAGCCCGATTTCGGGTACGACACGAAGCAGATGTCCGAGGCCCGCGTGCGGACCGACCGCGACAGCGCGTACCGCGCCGGCGTGATATACGGCGGCATCACCCGCCCCTCCACCAGCCGGTACTTGTATCCGTGCTCGCCGATGCGCAGGTCCTCGGGGCTCTCGGCGTGCATCTCGTCCGTGTACTCGCCAACTTTGAAGCCCGTGTCGCTAGTGCTTTTTTCTTCGGGCATCGTGACAAGTTCAAGAGAGAGAAAATATATGTCGCAAAAAGGGGAGGAAGTGTAACAAGATGCAGTGGAAGCAGCCTCAACTCCATTCAGCGCCGGAAGGATTTTATTGTTATAAGACAGGCGTAGCACACGGAATAGGTGCTGGGAACTGGTACTACTATGCAGTCGCTTTTCGTTCAGGACGGCCATTTCTCACCCGGGGTCTGGTGTTGTGGAACCTGACGAGGAGTTGGGGGAAGCCCGGATGACTTCATACATCATCACTGTTGCGCCCCATCTATCAGTGCATCAGTCCCACACAAGGACATCTGTCCGGCTGTTGATCCAAGTCGCCGGATCAGCATACGAATCAGCATGTACAACCCGACTCTCCTATGTGCAACGTAACCTCGTTTGCTCGACCGACATATATCCGACCGGCGTTTCAGTTTATCACGCTTGGTTGGACTCCAAACTCCCCGTGGAGCCTACCTCATTGTCGCCCCAAAATCCGCCGATTGGCATTCAATGTTCGTTGAACTCTCGTCATGTGCCGACCAGGTGAGACTGTCTCGTCTAGCTGGGATGGACATGCGTACCTTTCAGTGACCACAAGAATTTGGGATGTGCTAAACCAAGGCATAGCCGCATAGATCATTGAGGCGCTGGAGTGAGCAAATACTTGACGTCCCCTAGCTGCCCTCCAGCCCCAAGTTATTCGGCCAAAGTCCGGGAGTGTGTGTTCGGCATAAATAAGGCATCAACAAGGAGACAGAATGATTGTGTACATGGTTGCTATTCTTATCTCCTTTGGAATTATTCTCTTCGTTTTCCCCTGGAGAACTGCTCAGAGCACAGCGAGCCAAGCGCCTCCTGCCGACATGGGACCTCAGCCGACCCCGACGGCAAAGCGAGGACAGACATACAAGTTCCCGCAGGATCCTGTCCTCGTTAGACTACTCTCTTCGCCCCACCACCAGACCAAAAGTTCGGAACCCATCATCCACGATGCTCGTGGCTTTCGGAAGAGTTATCCCGAGCTTCTCAGCGACATCCTCCAAACGGCGCATCTTGTCCGAACGGCATCGCCACGGTCGATGCTAGATGAGCGGGGGCTGCTGAGGGACAGCTCTCCGTACATTGGCGTCCTGGCGGGCGGCTACGAGTTCCTCGTCGCCTTCTTCGCCATCCGGGTCATGGGTGGCGCATGCATGCCCATCGGTAAGTGGTTACTTTGTGTTCGCCAGACTGCATGGCCGGTCGACTGATGGCCATGTTCAATAGCTTCCGGTATCCTACCCGAGGAAGCATACTACCTCGTCTCCAAGTCTAAAGCCACATGTCTCCTTGCAGGCAAAAGCTGCCGAGCGAAGGCAGCAAAAATCCGTTCGTTCGCAGAAGCACAGGGAGACAGCCTTTCATTGCTATCCATATCCACCGACGAAAAGCCCAAAGACCACAATACCAGCATTGAAATTGACAAGAAATTGCAGCGAGACCCAAGCGGTCCCGGAATACTGCTATTCACGTCGGGCACTACCAGTCGGCCTAACGGCGTCGTGCTCCCGCGACGATGTTTCGCCTCCCCTGACGGAGTTGAAACATCCGACGGCATCGCCGTCAGCCACCGCGCATGCAACTGGATCGCAGGAGTCAACAGTCTGGTACGCCCCATCTTGACGGGAAAGAGGCTGCATGTGCTAGGCGAAAACGCGGGTGCGGAGGGCTTGCTGACCGCCCTGATGCGCCACCGTTTCACCCACGTTGCCTTCACTCCGACCCTCCTGCGGGAGATGAAGGAGTTGATACTGTCAAGGGGAGGTCTGCTGGAACAATATGCGACTGGTTTCCAAGGCTTGCCGTCACTCAAGTGCTCGGCCGCGCATATTGAACCTTCCCTGAGGGAGTTCTGGACAAGGTTGACGGGCTTGCCGTTTGAGAATATCTACAGCTTGACCGAAACCGGCGGTCTTGTTTCGCGGGCTGTTTCCAGACCGAATGTAAGTCCTAACGAGCCCCGGTGGCCAACGGTTTCTGTACGAGGTAGCGACTCACTGTATACATCCATAAAGAGATCGATTGGCACCCCGCCGCCGGGGTACGAGGTGAAGCTCTCCGACGCAGATCGCGGCGAGATACTGGTCAAGACCCCGGCCTTGTTTATCCAGTACGTCGTTGTCTCCTAACAACTTTCCCAACGAGAAGGAATTACTGACGAACGATCCAGATATCTCGACGATGAAGAGAAAACAAAGGCCGCCTTTGACCAAGATGGCTTTTCCAAGACCTCTTTCCAACGCATTGCTGTTGACCGGGCCGAGACCCTGGCTGGGATCCTGCGGCCCAGGGCCAGCACACGACCGCACCTGCCCCTCACTTCTTCCCGCGACTGATCAAAGAGCAGAGCCATTCCTTCCCCTCGCTCTCCTGTCGCCTTCCTCATTGACACCACCCACTTCCCATTTTTCTTTTCCATTTTTCTTCGTCGGCGGAATGGCCCAGGCGGGAGAGCAGGCAGCGGCGGGGCTGGCCCGTCTGCCGTCGGAGCTGTTCGACAAGATCCTGTTCGACGTGGACACGGTCCGCGACCTCGCCCGCTTCATCGCCACGGCCCGCTTCGTGTACCGACGCTTCAGCATCCAGAGGCGCGCCGTCCTCTTCTGCGTCCTGCAAAACGAGCTGGGCCCCGTACTGGACGATGCCAGGTTCCTCTTTGTGTTCCCCTACTCGGACCCCCGCGCCGACAAGGCCGCGTACATCGAGTGGCTGCGCCTCATGGCCGTCGTCTACCGCGAGATGCTCCGCGACGGCAACGCCCGGAGTGGCATGCCAGTCCGAGGGTCCGATGCCCTCCCCAGCCTCGAGGAACTCACGGGCCTGTGCCACACCCTCTATAAGATCAACTTCATCGCCGACACGTACGTCACGGCACGCCTCGCCCTGTTCGACCTCGCCGGCGGAGCTGGCACCCCCGCCACGGCACCGCTCTCGCCCGTGGAGCGCCGGCGCCTCGTGCGCGCCTTCTACCGCCGCCAGATCATGAGCAACGCCTGGGCCGCCACAAGGCGCCCCCACTCGGGCTGGAGCCACGAGGACACGGCCGCCATCAGCAACTCGAGCACACACCAGGGCGAGCAGCGGGGCTTGTTCGGCACCCTCGAGCCCTGGGAGCTGCAGCATATCGACCACGTCGATTTCTTCGTCACACGCTTGTGTTTCGCCCTCGTGCACTACTCTCCCCGCACCCCCGACGGAGCCCCAGCCATCCTCCCCCGCCAGTTTGACGACCTGATCGCCCACCAGCACCGCCTCGTACAGTACCTGCAGACCCATCGCCGCCTCGCCGAGATGGCCGTCCGCGACCTGCCCACCGGCAGAGAGGCCGCGCGCTCCGCACACCTGTGGGACGAGTACGTGAACGTCTACCAGATGATCCCCTTGAAGTGCGCGTGGCAAGGGGCACAGGCCCACGACTTTCCAAACCCCATCACGGACAAGTGGCAGCGGGACGGGCTAGTCGTGCCCTATGTCGGAGACGGACTCGACCTCGTCCCGTACGGCTGGCTGGACGCCCTGCGTGGGCGCTACTTCAACCAGTTTGGCGAATGCCTACACACGATTTCCTGGTTGCCTCCTTGGCAGAGCGACAGGCAATCCGCACAACAGGGCAAGACCCTGAGCCTCTGGACCCACGCCGGGTTTTCCCTGTGGGACAGGAAACGCGTCGAGGCCTTGAAGGAGCTGCCCATGTTTGAACCCGTGTATACCGGATGGGTCTTTAGTCGCTTGGTCGAGGAGAGCTGACGGACAAGGCGCCGAGAGAACAATAGCCGTGATTGCTGCTCTAGACAATACAAAATGGCCCTTCTGACCCCGCGTAGCCGGGAGACGCGCCTTGTCATATTGAGCAAAATGACACCCTTGCCCTGGCGCCAACCATGGCGATGCCCAGCTCAGTGTGTGGTCCAAACCATGCCGGGAGCCGCTTCACTCTTAGAAGGGGCACCATTCAACCTTGAGCAATGTCGTTCATTCAAGAGTCATGCCAACTACAGCCAACCATTCCCAACCGGACAAGACCGGACCCTCAAACAAACAGCCCGCCTCCCAAGTGTCTCCTCACGCCAGCCCCTTACCTCGTCGACGTCGACCGGTCATCCGCCTGCGATTCCTTGGCGCTCAGGCCCTTCTTCTTCGCCACCCTCAGCCCAGCCACCGCCATGACCAGCGCCTCGAGCAGCAGCACCACCACGATCGCCACCAGCGCGCCAATGACGCCCGCCGCAGCCCTCGACACACCACCACCACCCTCACCACCATCCCCACCCGACGAAGTCGTGCTGGTACTAGCGCCAGTCCCCGCACAAACCCCGTGCTGTTCCCACAAGCCCGGCACCAGTCCGCCGTATCCCCCAGCGAAATCTTGCCCATCTCCTCCACGAACGTCGTCCACGGCAGCGTCGTCTCCGCCCGCCCAAACAGCGGGAACGCCTGCAGCCCCTGCTCCGACAGCCCCGCGCTGCCGTTGCTGAACAGGAAGCGCACCGACACGTCGGCCGGGGCGGGGGGTTTGGCGGTCGAGTTGGTCACCAGCTCGAGCACAAAGGCCGACGCGTAGTCGACGATGCCCGTGAAGTCGGCGCTGGCGGCGGGCAGCTGGGCCAGCCCGAAGAAGGCCATGAAGGTGCCGTAGGCGCCGAACTGGATGCCCATCTGGAGGCCGCTGGTTTTGGTGCTTGTGGTGAGGGTCGTGTTGAGGGAGGAGAGGATCTGTGCCGCGAGCACGGAGCCGGAGACGGCGCGGATCGGGGAGGAGGCGTTGTAGGCTAGTCCCCACTCGTGCTGGTCTGCGAGGGTTTGGAGTTGGTGGAGTGTCTCCGGGGTCAGCAGCGAGGAGGAGGGGATGTACTGGTAGCCGCCCAGCGGCGGGTCGGTGGCCGTGCCGTTGGCCAGCTTCTGCGTGGCGGCCGACCCGGCGGGCGGGTACAGGCCCTGTAGGAAGACCTGGGCCGAGTTCTGCAGCACGTTGTCGACGGGGGCCGTGACCGTCAGCTGCGACAGCACCGCCAGGTCGTGGCTCAGGCTGGCGATGGGGGTGCTGGCGCCGCTCTCGACGTAGCGGTTGCGGAAGTAGGTGCCCGAGCTGAGCACCTGGTCGGCGCCCAGGGCCGTCAGCGACGTGGGCGGCCACTCCTTGGACGTGCGGTCGCCGTGGCGGTGGAAGATGTACACGCCCAGCTGGGTGAGCCAAAAGCCGCGAGTGCTCACCCCAGCTCACCCCATTGGCGGGTGAGCCCGGAGCCATGCGCGTAAGAGTGCCATAGTCCCACGTGAGGTTGGATTCCAGTACGGTCTTGATACAAAAGTGGCAGATCATGTCGGATGAGAGTGCATGGGACGAGGATGAGCGATTGTAGGGCGGAACCGGGACGGGTGCGGGGAAGACGGCATGTGTGGTGGGAAACACCCAAAATGGGCAGAACTGTGATGGTATTCTCTAGTTGTTTTTGTGGAAGGTTGGGAAATCCCAGGGCAGGTGGGCTGTCTGGAGAAAGGAAGGCACGTGGTCACGTGGTCTCCCACGACACCCCCCCACAGACAGCATCACCGTCTGGGCAATGAAGTCATCACCAACCCTCCTTTTCTATACGTACAGGTGAATCCACGGTGTTGACATTCATCAATCTTGGGCCCATGGCACCTTTCTGGCCACCATGCGTAGCATTCTCACAAAGGCAGCGTGTTTCTCCTTCTTCTTCAAGGGTTTTGTCAAGCCATCTGCGGGCATATCAATGCCGTCGACGTGCCTGGCCTCCAGGAGCTTCCTTTCCGCCTGTTCAATGACCCATTTGTATCGAATGTCGATAGTCCGAGTACGCGCCTTGTTGAGAGTGTTCATCACAGTGAGGTAGGCGTTCAGGCTATCAGTAAACAGGATGGTCGGTTTCGGCTACGGAGCTCCGCATTCCTCCAAGATCCTGGCCACCCATTGTGCAGAGAGGGCGGCTGGCGTGAGGTTGGCGAACTCTGCCTCCGTCGTGCTGAGGGCAACAAATGTCTGCTTCTTCGTTTTCTATACGACTGGTGCCCCCCGTACAAATACCACGTGGCCACTGGTCGAGTGCCGTGATGGCATCCGGTCAGCCAAGGAGGCGTCTACAAAGGTTAGTATTAATAGGTCTACAATAGTGAGATCCGGGCCCCTGAATTCGAGACCGCGGTCCGCCGTACCTTTCAAATATCGTAAGAGGTACTTCAAAAGGTCCAGGTAGGCTTGGGATAGTCCTGCGTTGGCCTCGGCCAAACGGGAAACTATATAAGCAATATCAGGCCGGGTACTATAGGCAACCTAGTTAACCGCTCCCGTATCCTTTATATAAGCCTTCTACCGATCTATTAGTGGTTGCTACATCGTCAGCAGTTCGAAGTTGGCCGGCTAGGGTATAGCGGTAGGATTGCAGTCATCTATATCCTTCTTCGCAAGGAAAGCCCTAACGTAGGATTCCTGGGAAATAAATACCTTCCTGGCCTCCCGGTCGCGAATGACATCAAAGCCCAGGAACCGCTTGTCCTCGCCTAGTTCCTTGAGGTCGTACGAGCGCTTCAGGCCATCGCGCGTACGGTCAATGAGCTTGGTATCGGGTGCGGCGATCAGGAGGTCGTCGACGTAGAGGACGACCAGAATGCCCAGTTCGTTGTTCCTGAAGAGGCAAGCGTCGAATTCCAGGCTCTCAAACCCTAGCGATTCCATCACAGGTTTGATCGTCGAGAACCAGTAGAGTGGGCTCTGCCGCAGTCCGTATAGTGACGCGGAGTCATCACTCCTCAAGAAAAACACACACCCAAAAACCACCCACACATCACACTTCTGCTGGACACGTCAACACGTGTAAAAGATGCAAAGAAAATGCGAATTGCTTCGCGAGTAGGACCTCAAATGTGATTCCGAGACATGTCTCCGTCTGGGCACACGAAGGAGAATCCTCCCCCCGCTAGAGCGGCGAGGCAGTGGTCGTGTTGAAACAAGTTGACATTGTCAGTGGGCTTGGTGGTGTCAATCTTGGTTGTCCCCTGAAAACGAGGCTGGGAGGTTGAGCTCCCTTAAGTACAAAGGCTGGCTTGCAGCCATGGAATGCAACGGAAAAACAAAAAGTCCGGCTCCGCTTGATCTGCCCAGAGGGCGACGGTGCGAGGGCATCTCCCTGAACCAGCATCTGTAGGTTTAGTTATCAGAAAAAATGCCAGTCGAATGCAGGAGAGGTGATCTAGTTGCCTCTTCCATTTTCGTAGGAGGCCGGCGATGTTGATCTTGGTCGTATTGGCATAGTCGGGCTGAAGGAATTAAGTGTTCTCAAGCTGCTGGCGGAGAGCTGTACGTTCGTCGGCCGTGAGGGGCTTTAGCTGTTTCGCAATTCGTTCGTCGGCCTCTCGCTGTTTTATAGTGAACTGCCGGACGAACTCCGCATTACGATCTACGAGCGGCTGCGGCAGGCAACGTGCTGGAATGGCGATAGCATTAGGTGTTTGATAGAACTTGAGCAGCGTCTGACTCCTCCTTCAGTCAAGGCCTATAATGTCGTGTATACCTATATTTTGTTAGTCATGTCGGAGAGGAGAGAGAAGGGAGAAGGGGAAAGGGGAAAGGGCCAGCGTATACTAACGTATTTTATATGCGGGTGGGCCATATAAGCGAGTTGGCCACTCAGGTACTCTTTTGCCCATCTTACGCTGAGAATGTACCTCAAAATTGTTAGTACGCTTTAACAATTTTCAGGTATTTTTTTTCGTCTGGCTTCCTCTAAAAAATACCTGAGTGGTCCACTCGCTTATATGGCCCGCTTGCATATAAAACACATTAACGTGTTTTATCAGCGAGTGACCCATATCAGCGAGTGACCCATATCAGCGAGTGACCCATATCAGCGAGTGACCTACTCGATTAAATTTTATAAGGCAGCAGCGCGAAAACATGTTAAGAAATTGTTAGTCAGCCTTGGCGGTTTCTTACCATTTTTACATGTCAGGTACCGCGAAATTTTGTTAAACGAGGTCACTCGCTGATATAGGTCACCCGCTGATATGGGTCACTTATAGTTTCACATATATAGCTTTCTCGCCTGTGGTCGGATGGGTGGGGATAATGCCGCGAGGGCGGGTGGATATACTGGCTGTTGCGCTGTCAGCATGCCGAAAGAATATCGCCAAGGGAAAGTCGAAACATACGGGCCAAAATGCCTGCCAAAATCGAGCGCCTCCTAATGGACCGGTGGGTAAAGTCCTGGCCGTGGAAGGCAACGACCTTGCGCTAGGCCACGAAGCGCGCCAGCTCGTCCTTGCCGGCCGCACTCAGGCTGCTAAGGCTGCTGAGGTTACTGAGATGGATACCGCTGACCTCGGTGCCGATGGTCGGTGTTGGGTTGGTCTTGGGTCGGTGGCCGTCACGACATCCGTGGGCAACAAGCTCTGGAACAAAGCGTCGGCTTGAGCGGTGGGTGCTTTTGCGTGCGGTGCCTGGTATTGAGTGTCGAGGGCTATCGATGGCAGTCAACAGGCCGGGAATGATGGGAAGCGCGAGGCAAGCCATTTTATGTCTGATTGCGCCGCTGCGCCGCTGTACTAGGGAGCCGAAAATGGATGTGAGGCTGAAGAAAACGGATTCCCAGATCGCTTCCTCGGACCAACCGCCCAAGACTGAGAGATGCTCATTGGAGGGTGGGGCAAGGTAGTGGGGTCATGGATCCGTAGGTGAATTGATTGGAGGTACAAAGTACCTTGGCTGTGACAAGTGCCCCGCACTGTCGAGGCGCCCGAAAATGGCGGCCCTGCCCTACTAAATTCGGCAACCAGAACAGCGAGTTTTACATTTTGTCTGTAATGTACAGAGTACTGTACCTCTGCTTAGCGCGACATGTCGTCTTGCCAAAAACACCAATACCGTTGAACCGACCCTCGACGCTCGAGGTTATATTCCGGCGTACCGTCCTATTTCCATTCACGTACAAAGAGGCTAGGATTATAATCTACTTTTAGGGGCCACGGAAAGACAACGCTATAGTTTACATACTTTTTCAACAATAGCCCGCCGCTGCCTGTCCTCGACCGCCCCTAACTCCCTGATCTCTAGTTCTTTCTCCTTCGACTTTTGACTCCGCTTGTGATTAAGATACGATAGCGGCTCTAGAACCCCTGTAGACCGGCGGCTTTATAGTACGGTCTAGCCCGGTTAAGATTATCCTCTATATCCTTTAATACTGCTATTCGACGTAAGACCTCCTAGCCCTAGTCTCGATATACCAGTACGTTTGTAACGTCTAGCGTAGAAATATCGCTATAGTGCTCTGGCCTGTCTAGCTCTACGAAATCCTATATTTCGAGGACGTACTTAGAGCAGTAAATACCCCTAGATAGTTTAGTTTATATAGATATAGCTAGTTACTAACCTAATATACTAGGCCTATATAATAGAGCTAGTAGTATAGGCCGAATACTAAGGAGAGTTGCTACTAACGTATATTATACCTAACCTACTTTAGTGCTAGTAGCTAATACTTTCGGAACTAAGAGCTACTTTCGGTCTCTACTAACTCTCCTATACTATTGTAGTATACTTATATAGCCTAGATCTAATATATCTCGATAATAGGCTAGTAGGGAACTTTAGGTATAGCACCCCTCTTAAGGATCTTATCTATATACCTAAGTAGATAGCCTACGTCTCCTATACTATATTCTAACTTCTTATTATCGGTATAGCGCTAGCAAGGGTTTATAAGGAACCCCTGTTCAAGGCCCTCGAATACCTAGACCCCGAGATCTAGGCTCTCCTGTAGTATATACTATAGGAGCCCTTATAGGATATAGAGGAAATCAAGCTTAGGTAGAATGAGATAGTATTCCTCCTTTAGTTTACTATCTATAACCTAGACGCTTGCCCGAGGCGTAGGACACTATCTTTAGCCCTATTGCTAACTAGCTTTTAGAGAGTATCCTATCTGATAAAGAGGCTCGATAGGCTATAGTAGACTGCTTTAAGTAGTGCTATAGCTATACGATATTCTATATCTAATAGGAAGAGTAGGAAGAGGGAGATCAGTACCCTATAGGCCTATTGACTAACGGTTATAGTACCTACTTAGATATATATCTTATTGTCTAGGAGCTAATAAAGATACTCTAGCTAGTTTAGTAAGTCTATCCTATAGTAGATTCCTACTCTAGAGATAGTATTCTTAACCGCTATATACCCTACCTATTATTAACAATATAGTATATTGATATCGATGAGTATAGCTAGTACCTATTTGAATCTATAGTCGTAGTATTCTTTAGAATATTTAGGGCTAAGGAGATACTACTAATAGCAAGACTATTTAAAGGCCCCTCTAAAAAACTTATAATATACCTAGTAGTATCTAAGACAAAGGAAGAAGGCTATAGCGATAGAAAGCTCCCTAGTACTATAAGTATATCGGTGTTCTTTGACTATATCTTCAATAACTCTAGGCAACCAAATTATATTAATAGACTGGGTATCCTTGTTCTCCTATTAGAACTTAAGTTCTTCAAGTATTTCCTCTAATGCTATCTCGGGCTCTATATTAATAATAGGGCCTTTATAGATAACCCTAAGGCCGATATTAAAGAGTTGTTATATAAGGCATTTGTTAGTACTATAATAATCTTCTCCTATAATAATATTAGGAACTGCTATATAATATATAGTAGTACCCTCTAAGTTAGCGACTTCTTCAATAGCTCCGAGATACTTATAAAAATCCCCTAAGACTCGATATAGATTTACCTATAGAAGGAGCTATAAATAGCAGCTATAAGCGAATAGCAATCCCTCTTCCTATAGGGGTTACTATTGACTACTATATTAGTATAGGGGTTAGCTATAAGGTAATATTAATATATACTAGTTATAAGTATATAGACTTCAAACTTACGAACTAGTCCTATAGTAAGAATATTATATTATTAGACCCTAACGTACTTTATCAGTGAGTGGCCCATATCAGTGAGTGGCCCACTCTCCTCCTATACTACAACAACAATCCTCAATTACAACACAACAACA
>MU854724.1:0-12510 GCA_033296685.1 Parachaetomium inaequale | reverse complement strand
GGCCATGGAGGCCCGCGGCGCGCCCATCATCCCGCTGATGCTGACGGCCATCGCCGCCGCCCGCGAGGACGACGCGACAACCGTGGCAAGCTGTCTCAACACCTTTGCCGAGCGCCTGGACGACCTCAGCACGCTGCTGCAGCGCATGCACGAGAGCTGCGACCCGCACATTTTTTATCATCGCATCCGCCCCTTCCTGGCCGGCAGCAAGAACATGGCCGAGGCCGGCCTGCCGCACGGCGTGCTCTACGAGGACGGCTCCGGCACCGAGACGCACCGCCAGTACGCGGGCGGCAGCAACGCGCAGAGCAGCCTCTTCCAGTTCTTCGACATCGTCCTGGGCATCGAGCACCGCCCGACGGGCGAGAAGAAGCCGTCCCCCTCTCAGGGAGAAGAACCCGAGCGCGGCCGCGCCCCGCCACCCAAGCACAACTTCATCATGGAGATGCGCCGGTACATGCCGGGCCCGCACGCGCGCTTCCTGAGCGACGTGCAGGCCGTCGCCAACCTGCGCGACTACGTCGAGCGCCGCAGCAGCGGCACCGACGGCAACCGCCCGCTGGCCGTCGCCTACGACGCCTGCCTGGCCATGCTGCGCGCCCTGCGCGACCGCCACATCGCCATCGTCACGCGCTACATCGTCATCCCCTCGCGCGAGGTCCGCGCCCGCTCCCGCTCCCCCGAGGCCACGCGCCGGAAGGTCAACCTCGCCACTGCGTCGCGCCAGCCGCGCCCGCAGCCGCAGGGGATTGCGTTCCACGCGCCCGAGCAGGAGGCTGCCGCCGCCGACGGCAAGAAATCTGGTAGTGGGGGGTTGAAGGGCACGGGCGGCACGGCGCTCATCTCCTTTCTCAAACAGGCGCGCGACGAGACGGGCGAGCCGGCGGTTGAGGAGTGGACGCGGCGGTTCATGAGCCGCCAGCCGAGGGCCGAGGGCCAGGGAGACTTCTTCGCCGGTAAGCCCGACGAGGGGGCCGGCTTGCAGGTCCAGGCTGCGGCGGCCGAGACTGAGACGGAGGAGGTCACGGTGCATGGGTTGGCGGGGAGCTGGACCATGGATGAGGATGTGGGCGGAATTTGTAATTACTAGTGGGGATAGATAGGGAGGGGGTGGGCGGGCGTTTGGAGCGGGTGGTAGAGTGGGTTTGTTACTAGAGAGAGCGTGGCGTGGCAGCGTGTGGATAGCTTTGCTGCGATGGTGGTGTTTGAGGTACTGTAATGGATGGGTGTGTTACAGACATTTCTGGTACTCGTACATGCATCTCAGTCACAAGTCACTCGGAACTCAAATATGGCAGGATAAACAGTTTATTTACCGGTCTAGGACATCTATGCAAAGGAAACTCAACTCAATGCTGATTCATCTCCCACCCCTAGAAATTCCACGCACTCACCTCTCCATCTCACCAATCCTTAGACGAGGCAGAGACAGCTCATGAGCCGCCAGCCCAAGACCAACTGAAGGGTCCGGAGACTTCGGTCCCTCCCCTCCCACTCACCTCAAGATCCTCAGATCCTCAAACCCCTCCAGCTCCGTCTCCCACTCCTCCCCATCCCCACCATCATTGCCCTCACCCTCCCCACCCACATTATCACCGCCATCCTTCCCAGCGGCCCTCCTAGCCTCCCTCTTCATCCTCTTCCCCTCCCTCTCCCTTCCGCGTCTCTCCCTCCCCGCCCGCGCCGCCCTCTCCATCTTCTTGGGGGTAGTCCCCATCAGCCAGATGCCCATTTTCGCTGTGGTGGAGAGAGTAGTGGACGGGTCGAGTTTGAGGACCTGTTTTTTGAGGGGTGTCTTCTTCTTCTTTGGCTTGGGGGCGGATTTGGAAGTGGAAGTGGGCTTCTTCCTACCGTTACCATCGGTGCCGGGAGTGTCCACCATGTCATGGGGATGATGATTCCGGAGCTTGGACTTGCTGGAGAAGGGGTTGGTGAACCTGGGCGCCGCGGGGAGGCGGTCGTATGCGCCGTCGTAGCCGCCTAGCATGTTGTTCCCCTTGTCGTCTGCTGCATCTTGACCATCGAAGCGGTTGCGAGATGGGTTGGCTGTGGCTTCTTGGCGGAAGAAGGCTGAGGAGTTGGGGCGGGGCGGGGTGTAAAACGCGGAGGTGGATGGTTGTGTTCCTCCTGCCTGGGCGCCGGAACGGGAGGAGAGGGCCGAGACGGGGAGGGAGGCGGCGCTGCTTTGCTGCTGTTGTGAGTAGACTGAGGAGGGCGGGGGAATGGGGAAGATGGGAAGGGGGATGGGGCGGCTGCACCGGGAGGCGCTGGTGTTGCTGTTAGTGTTGATGGAGGCCATGTTGTGTGACTTCGGGTGGTTGGTTTGAAGTTGGATTGCTGCACTTGTTAGCGTTGATGTCTCATGGGCAGAGACGAGGCGGTTTTATATCCATAGCTGTCTTGACGTGGATAATGGAGTTGTTCACATCCATGGTGAATGAACAATGGGCGTGGAGGCTCCATGGTTCGGGCGGCTTCAGCGGTCTGCATTGTTCGAAGTCAAGGGGGTTGAACAGCGAGACAAAGAAGGCACGGAATATTGCCAGACTTGTCTGTGCTTGGATACTTCAGAAATTCTGGATACTGCAAACTGCTTCCAGATCAGGGCACACTGCGCGTAATACATGTTCAGAAACAGGCAATTGGCAGTACACTGGGAGACGGTCCAGGAAAGGCAGTGAGAATCTTGCGCCCAGTCATCACTCCTTCCAGTCCGACTGCTTCCGCCCAACGAGTATCATCTTTTTCTCTCCTATTCAGATATAGCAGGTCCCGTACAGCCCAGGCGACGCGGTCGTGGATTCCAGGACTGTCGAAAGGAAGGATTCATGGCTGAGAGATATCCAAGAGAAGATAGGGGGTTGGTCCAGGGCGTGGATTGTGTAGAAGCGGCCAGCTGGGAATGCCCGGCGAAGCATCCGGGTACAGTTCGCGTTGACGGCACTTAGGGTCTCGTCAACCAGGAAAGGACTCTTCTCCTCGGAAAGATGGCGCCGGGACAAAGGTATCATGTATTAGCATTGAGATTGCATCCGCCAAACGCCGCCCATGAAGCCGCTCAGTGGCCCTGATATCCGAGCAGCTGATCTCTCTAATCCGTATCGTACAGTAATCGTCCGGGTTCTCGTACACGTAGCCATCTGCATCGCCGAAATGTCCCTCGCTCGTCGATCGTGAGGTTGGTCGGTTACTCGGGGCTGGGAGGAGTCAGTACCGCTGGCGCGCGAGAGGACGAGGTGTACCGACCAGAGGATGGCCCCGGCAAATCCGGTGGCCAGGAAGGTGACGGCAACCTGTTTGTCTGTCAGCAGAAGCCTTGCGTCCAGGAGAAAGGGCAGAACTGACGCCGAAAGCAGCGACGCTGCGGACAATGGGGGCGTTCTCGGAGACCACGAAGGCGTTGTAAACACCGGTGATGGGGTTGTAGGAGCGGCGCGAGCCGCCGCGCTTGGGAGCCATTGTAAGATGAGGAGTCGGTGATTTTGGGTGGATGGCGCGATGGATGAAGTCTTGAAGGTTGACTTTGGGCGGTGTTCAGGTTGCAGAGCCAAAATTTCGGTGACGCACGGACGCACGAGCCACCCCGAGCCAGGGATCCGCTGTGGGCCCATGCCAAGGAAGCTCCACAGTCGCATGAGTGAGACCCCACGCCGACATCACCCCACCTGCTGCCTCATCCGCAACCTCGACCCTTTATTGCCAGTGACTTGCTCTGCCTCAACTGCATCCTCACCTTCATCAGCACGACCATGCAATGTCCCTCTGACCAACCCAGTAAGCTTCACACACCAGAAATTGAAAATGGCTGAGAACCCGAGCTTTGCCTCCGCTGGCGGCTTCATCCCACAATCGCTGCCGTCGCCCGCTCCGACGACGGCGTCATCCGTCAGGCCGATCGGTTTGCCACACCCACGCTCCCGCGCCCTCCGCGCCGGCTCAGCGAAGGAGGACCAAGTGCGGAACTTTATCTCGGACCGCATCGCACACATCACCCGGCGGTTCGTCAAGAAAGTTGGCGCAGCCTCACTCGACGAGCCGGTGGACGACGGGATGGCGGACGACGACGGCGTGGAGGGCTACACCTCCATCGACGAGCTGTGCAGGGACCTCGACGAGGTGATTCATGTTGTTTGGCTGTCTGGTACCCGTAAGCCTTTCCTCTCATGCAATCAGGGGATCTGTCGCTAACCCCCCCAGCCAACCTCCAAATCCCCTCCCTCCTCAACATCGCCAGCGAGTTCAACACGTGGATGACGGGCTTCCCTCCCTCGGAAACCGCAGCCTTTGAGACGCTGCACAAACTGGACCACTGCTTCGCCAGCCTGCTTTCGGGCGAGGATATCGACAGCCACGAGCCCCTCCCGGGCTTCGAGAACGGCCTCAGGAGCGGCATGACCCGGACAGACATGGTCCGCTGTAAGAGCACGGCTCAGCATGCGCGCGTTTTGATCGTCGACGTTATGAGCAAGCCGCGGGATGCGGTAGTCCGGGAGGTGGAGGTGGATGAAACGGACGAGAGCGGGACTGACGGGCCAGACGGGCTTAGTCGGGGCGTTTGGGATGAGCAGGAGGAGCGGCTCTACATGGATGTGGCCAGGGTGTATGAGAATACATTGGTCAAGCTTGGAGAGACGCTTGGGGATTCGGGGGTGGCGGATGTCCAGATGTCGGCGGATTAGGTCGAAACTTCTTTTTTGGAGTTCTACTTACACCCACGAGCATTCAAGCTGTGCAAAGTCGATCTTTTGTGGAACCAGCGGTGTGTTGGCTCAAACTAAAGCATTTGTTGATCCATGGCGCTTTGGTTGCCGACATCTTGCATCATTGCAAGAATCGGAAAGGTGTCAACATGAAACTCCCTACGGTTGGTTGTTTTGGGAGCAGCCGTTACTTTTTACTTCTTCCATGTTATCTTCAAGTTGCTGGCCACGGCCGCTGGCTTTTCCCCCATCTCCCAACTTTTGTCCTGCAACGTACCTTCCCTCTCCTAGGTAGGTAGGCACAGATGGCGGGCACCAGCCCTGAAATTTGACTGCCACTTCCTTTTTCCCTGCTGTGACCGAAAGTCGAACACCCACAAACGCATCCGATCCCAATCAGCGCAACCCTGAAGTGATCGATTTTGACGCAACTATCGTTTCTCGTGCTGACTCCTGAGGTACCGTCAAGGTGTGAGTGTCGACAATATTTCTACGACCAACTTCCGCCCCAATTTACAACAGATGACCTCGCTGACATTGCCTCGGGCGAGTGACAGGAAGTTGATTTCTCTTCGAGTCGACCAGAGCGGGTCGCTCGCAGAGGTCCATACCATGGATTGGATGGGGCGTACAACTTCCCACAATGCTACAGACGACCCGGTCGACAATTTCTTCAGACGGATGCCGCCGGCTATCAAGGATGCCCCGTCTCTGTGGACGCAAAATGCATGCTTCTTGATACAAAATGCGTGCCAGCTTCTGGTCACAGAGTCAATGGTCCGCGCGTCCGCCGACCCTGATCACAAGTACCTCCTGGAGCACGTCAAGAGGGCGCCGACCGAGCATCTGCCTGCTCAGTACATCCTTCAACAGCTTGCCCTGCTCGCATTCACCCAAGGCGTCGCGGATGACGATGACAGTCACAAGGCCCGCTGCCTCCGCCACTGCCGCTGGATGGCCCAAGGCCGCAAAGACAAGACCGCCCGATTCGGTCCCGTTTCTGATACCGACGCCGTCCCGAGCGTTTCCAAGGCTGTACTGCCCGAGAGCTCAACATTCAACCTCTGCGCCGAATGCGGCAAGGATGGCGCCACCAAGCAATGCGCGGGATGCTTGGTCCGAACTGACAATACCACGACATTAGCAACATCGTACTGCAGCAAGGAATGCCAAATCAAGCACTGGGGAAGCCACAGGGCGCTGTGTCGACGGTTGCAGCAAATCTCGCGCGCCGTGTCCCTGTTTCAGGACATCTTTGAGCAATTTCTCACTCTGACGTCTCCGGACGGTTACCTTACTGAGAAGATCACGGAAAAGAATGGCATGGTGGTGGTGTAGTACCAGGCCGGTTCGCACGTCCCGAGAGAGACTCTGTCCCGGTTCCCTCATGAGCTTGCGCCATCGCCCGACCTTGCCCGCGCCGCCTTGACGCATTCGAAAGGCGCGGAAGCTCTAACTCGTGCAAGAACTCTCTTCGAGATGCTCATTCGACGTATGTACCAGTCTTGGATAGTCCTGGCCTGTCTTGGGCGCCAACTTGGGACCGGTCATTCTCACTGCTATGCTATCTACCGTGAAACTCGAATGCTGACACCGCTGTGCTGCAGCTGCGTGCACGAGAATTCAGAACATTTGATTCGATCCCAAGTACATGGACAAACCCGTCCACATGACCCATCCGGACTGGAATGAAGTCAGCGCCTTTCTCGGTCACGAAGTCATCCTTGATACTCTGCCCTGCGGGAAGAGCGTGGTATTGGACCCCACCGGCATACAGTTCGGATGGAAAGAGCACATTGCCCCGTGGCCGGCGTACCATGCGCAGCGTGTTTACCACATCATTGAAGTCAAGGATATTGGTCCGGGCACCCCTGGGATTCAGGATGCCGCAGGGAACGAGTCTCTCGGGCGGATCAGCCTCATGGCTGGCGTGCCGCCCGAAAACGCCACTCGGAACTGTAAGGAGCAACTGGTGATGGAAACTGTGGTATCGAGCTTGGAGTCTCAGATCAAGACGCACTTCGGAGGAGTGACCGACTTCCTGCGTCTCAAGGGAGCGGAGTTCGAAGCAGCACGAGCGGCTGTCGTGGCCGCGGCTCAGCGGGGCCTGACCATGTTGGCCAGCGAGGTCAACAGCTCCGCTTATTCGAGAGCTGTCCAGCGTGTTGGCGGCGGAAGGGGGATTATCTGGGTCAAGAACGGCCTAGGAAACGTCGCGAGGAAACACAACGAGAAGCCGCAGCGGCTCTGGAAGGCACGCTGGGACAAGGTTGTTGATATCACGTTGCCGATGGCCGAGGCTGAGTAGACAAGCTGGGATGCTGGGGCGGGGGGTATGGTGGTGGTTCGAGGTGAAGCCATGATGGGATTTGAGTTGTACTTGTAGTGTGTCACGTATGGAGCCAGAAAGCGGCCGCCAAGGTAGCACTCGACAGTCAGACAGCCGTTCTTACGGTTTTGTAGTCAGATGCCGGCAGGTTGGACCGAGGGGTGTGGCTACAGAGGTTTCCCTTTCCTTTGGACCTCCTGAAACTCTTGAGCATACCCGGTGATTGACTCCCTGTTTGATATAAAACAAGCAATGATTCTTTTGCCGTCTTGTTGCTAGCGGGGCATACGTGGTTTGTTTTAGCCTGCTTGTCGCCTGGAAAGCTGCATGGGAGTGTTGAGTGAATGGAATGCCAAACAGGTTCTGTTTGCTGGGCGGTCCTTTATTTACTCCATCCCGTCCCTGGGCGTCATAACCGTCTTTCCCTCGCAGCCACTCGGTCAATAATTACATTCTCTCTCCCAGGCAAAAAGTTCTGCTGGGCTCCCTCCCCATCTCCTTCGACCCGCGCCAATACTCGTAACTCGCGCTTCCCAACACTTACCATACCATCGCCAGAGTTATCGGCGCATTGTGGACAAGAGCTTTACTGGCCCCAACCCAGAATCATGGCGTCGCACCAACCCAGACTTATGGAGTCGCAGCAGCTTCTCGACACCGTGGTGCAGGCCGTCGCCGATGACTCTACGGGCGACTTGGACGCCCTTGACAACTTCTTCCGCCGCCTACCGTCGCCCGAGCAAGTCGTTTCCTCGCTCGAGCAAGCCTTTTCAGGCCCGCAAGTAAAGGATGCTGCCCTGCGGTTTCTCGTCGAATCTCTGGTGCGCAAGTCCACGGATCCGGATGCCGGCTACCTCGCCCACCACATTGAAGGTTCCACGATCCAGGACCAGATACCTCCCAGCACCTACATCTTGTGGCATCTTGGCGAACTGGCCTTGCGCAGCCGGTTCGGCGGTGACGACCAGAGTGCCAAGGCACGCCAGCTTCGGTTCTGGGCGTGGATGACGCGGGGCCGGAAGGACGAGACCTCGCCCTTCTCCTCGCTCCACGGGCAGCCTGACCCTTCCAACGCTCGCCTCTCACACGCGCTCATCCCCGCGTACGCCGATCCCAAACGCTGTGCCGGGTGCGAAAAGCAGGGCCCCGGCACCTACCTGTGCTGCTCCCGATGCCTGATCCGAAACGAAGGCAAGGCCACCTTCGCCACAGCCTACTGTAGCAAGGAATGCCAGGGAGCGCACTGGTCCTCGCACAAGGCCCTGTGCCGACAAGTTCAGCAGCTCCATCGCGCCGCCTGTACTTTCCACGCCATCTTTGAACACTTCCTCTCGATCACCTTTGAGGAGCCCGAGTTTCTGAAGGAGATTGCTGAGAAGGATGGCATGGTTGTCATGACACTTGCCCCCCGGACGGGGGTCAGGCCAGCCCCCACGTGGGCACGCTTTCCTCATCATCTTGCTACATCGTCGGAATGTGGCATGGCTGCCTTGATGCGGGGGAACTGCAACCAGGTTCTTGATGGTGCCCGGTCCCTGTTCGAGTTGCTCATCCGTCGTAAGTCCCCATTCCAGCTGCTTTGCCCACCCTGGGCTCTCCAGAGATGTTTGTCCATTCATTCTTGACACCGACAACCACTAACTTTACCACACGGGCTTAGCTTTATGCCAAACAATTACTCGGGTCGCCCTTTTCGCCAAAAATATGGAGCGACCTGTCAAGGTCCAGGACATCTTCACCTCGATCAATTCCCTGGGTGGTCACGAGGTTGTTGTGGTTGCCCTGCCCTGCGGGGCCGAATTCGCTCTCGACCACACCGGGCTTCAGTACGGATGGAAGGAGAAAATGGTCCCGTGGGCATCCTACTACCGACACCGTGCCTATCACGTCGTGGACAGAGAGACCATGGGCCCGACCACCCCCGGCACCCACGATCCGCTAGAGGGCGGGGCCGGAAAGGCCCTCATGAGCACTGTGGCTCTCGGCCTGCACGACCAGCTCGACGCACGCTTTGGAGGCGTCGAGCGTTTCCTGCAGCTTAAGGAGAGCAAGTTCAGGGACGCGCAAGCTGCAGTCGTGGCCGCGGCAAAGCGGGGGTTGACCATGCTGGCCGGGGAGATGATCAATTCCGCCACGAGGAGCTTCATCATCCACCCTCCATCGGGTGTGGAGGGGATCAGGCCGGAGATCTACTGGTCCAATGAGCAGGACAAGAAAGTTGCGAATGGGGATGCTGAGAAACTTCGGCTGCGGTGGAAAGCCCGCTGGGAGAAGGTTATGGATATCACGTTGCCGCCGGGTGGGGAGGAGTAGTGGAGGTGAAATGGCGGCGCATGGAGGCATGGCCATGGTCTGAGGCCAGGAGGAGACTTGTAGTTGTAGTTTGTGATGTATGAAGCTAGGAAGAGGCCGCCGAGGAGCGGTTCAGAGATCCAGTTAATTGCCTGGGTTTCTCGGCTTGATTTCGCAGTGATTCTGTTTCCTTTCAAAAGGCGGCAACGATCGCGCTGGGGCTGAGAGCCCCATGGCCTGAAAACAACTTGAACTGGGAATATGGGATGTAAACAAGCCACAGGCGACTCTGTTTTACCTTCTCCTACCGCATTATTGGCGTTTCTTTTCTCTCTTTCCTCTTAGACCCGACAAAGCTGACCGTTTCTTCTTTGCCAGTGCCTATACAGTGTAATTCAAAACAAAGTCCCCTCTCATCGCGCTTTGCTTCCCAGCCCTCCGCCTTTTTCCGACCGCGACTAATTTGCAGCAACAACAGCAAACTCCCCGAGTCTTTTCTCATCCTGTTGTTCCACAACACCGACGAGATCGCTGAACGGTCCAGATTTGTGACGGCGAAACATCTGCCGAGCAACAAGATGGCATCCCGCGACGACGTCGACGACCCACACATGCACGAAGCCATGGCCGACGGCGACCCCGTCGAGAATTTCTTTCGACGCCTGCCGCCCCCTGGTCCCAAGACGTGGGCACACATGGCAGAAGAGTCAGTTGCCGTTATCAACAAGGCTTGAGAACTGCTCGTCAAAGAGGCCTCCACCAAGCCGTCCACCGATCCCGACCTCGACCGCATTCTTGAATACGTTAGATGGAAAATGGATCACGGTCTCTGCGGCACCTACCTTTACAACCAGTTGGCCACCATGGCCTTCGACAGGGACTTGGCTGCGGATCTCAGCGACACAAGTTACAAGGCGCGACACCTCTGATTCCTATTCTGGGTAGCCCAAGGTCACAAAGCCGAAACCTCGCCGGTCACGGGCGTCACGGGCACCACCGGCGCGTTCCTTCCACCGAACCGGAGGAACACGACATGTGCCCTGTGTGGCGAGCCCGACGCCGCCACTAGATGCTCAGGCTGTCTGATCCGTCACGGCGACAGCATTACCTTCGCGACCGCCTTCTGCAGCAAGGAGTGTCAAAAGGACGACTGGAAACTCCACAAGGCCTCGTGCCAGCAGGTCCAGCAGTTCGAGCGGGCCGCCTCGATCTTCCAAGAGATCTTTGAGCACTCCTACACCACTGCGTCCCCAGACGGCTACGTGGAGAGCGTTGCGGTGGAAAACGGCATGATGACCATAAGGGTCAACCGGGCAAGGCACATCCCAGACAGCTGGACGGAAACGACTCGATGACCGAAGCTGTCCCCGTTCCCCCGCCACCTCGCCCTGACCCCGGAAGCCGCCATGGCGGCCATGATGAGCGGGAACTTCTCCATGATTCTGTGGCACTGGAAACCCCTGTTGGAGATGCTGATCCGGCGTAAGTCATACCCCCCGCCCCAGAACCCCCGGCGACAACGTTGAACCGGGCAAACTAACAACCCCCATTCCCCCTCATGCAGCCATCTGTCTCCGTATCGACAGTCTCCGGGTATTTGTCAAGAACATCCAAACGCCCTGGCACGTGGTCTACACCGACTGCGTCAAATGTACCCCGCTCCTGCTGCACGACACGATTGCGGTGACGCTACCCTACGGCCGGAGCTTCATCCTGGACGTCACGGCGTTTCAATTTGGCCGGAAGGAGACCGTCTCGCTCATGCTAGTCTATACCGAGAACCGCATTCACAAGTTCACCAAACCCGAGGAGGTCGCGCCGGAAATTCCCGGGACGCTGGAGCCGGGCGGAACACCGCCTCTGTGCGGCGTGCGGCGCAGAGAGGACGGTCATGTACAGACGCTTGTTTTGGGCCTGTTGCCCCAGATTGAGGCGCGGTTTGGGGGTGTTAAGGAGTTCCTTTCCCTGAAGGGAAGGGAGTTTGACGTGGCTCGGGCTGCTGTGGTTGCTGCGGCGAAGCGGGGACTGGACCTATTGACTGAGGAGATGAACGCTGGCTCGGAGATGAAGATTGTTAATGTACCCGCTGCCCATGGTGTCTCACCCGGATTGGTGGCCCCTGACAGGGTGAAGCTGGTGTGGTACAAGAAGGGGGACAAGAAGTTGGGCAGGCGGAAGACTGAGACGCTGGGGCAGCTGTGGAAGACGCGGTGGGAGAAGGCTGTCAAGATTGAGCTGCCGTCGGAGAAGGCGGACTGAGAGGGGCATGGTTGTGTCACAGCGCTTGTTGCTTGATTGTGCTTGGGATCTGAGTCACGGGTTGCTACCTGGTATAACGGAAATGGGCCTGGCTTATGGTGTACTATTACAATGTTGACAACACAAATGTGTGGGAGAACGTCACTGCTCGAGATGGAAAGCTGTCGGGGCGTCGGCGGGTTATTAATACAACACAGCTGTTGCAGTCGGAGTTTGGGACGATGAGGCCAACACTCTTCAATTAGAATTCTAAAAATCAGAAAAATAGAGAATAGGAAAGAAAAAAGAACCAAAAGAAGAAAAAGGATGCAAAAGGCAGCATGGCTTTGCAGGGACTTAATAACGCGCCCTGCCCTGCCCCCCCAGCGGGCGGCAGGAGCCTCCCTGCTTCCATCTCGCCCTCATCTGCGCGAGACCAAACGACTCAGGCGCAGCGCGATACATCTGGTAGCGGCGACAGCGACGACGAAAGCGACGGCGATGGCGCCTTTACGGGCTACGAAGCGCGGCAAAACACGGTCAAGACAGGAACAGGCTGTCACGAATTAAGCCAACAAGCCCCGGAACGCGCATGAGGCGCGGGGCGCGGGACGCCCCAGACCAGTCATTACTGTGGGATTAGCTGCAGGCTGGATGGAGGGCCGGCAGGAGCGGCCAGCCAATAGGAGAGTGCTCTGTGGTGATCTTCGCGATCTGGCACAGAGCACTGAGCAAGGCTGCAGAGCAGCAAGGTGATGTCAGTGATCTGGCACAGAGCACTACAGATCACCTTGGATCAAGATACAAGGTGCCTACTAGATAGCCACTATATAGTCACTCGTTCTGGTGAGCTCTGGGAGTTCACCAGTTGTCAATACAAGTCACATCTGGCTACAAGCTTCACGTATCCACTTGTGATTGAGACTTTGCTACATTGTTAGGAACCTTTTA
>MU854723.1:0-15442 GCA_033296685.1 Parachaetomium inaequale | reverse complement strand
CCAATGGTACTAGTTTTGTCCGTTTTGGCTAGGTTGCGGGCGAGATGCAAGAATCGGTTTTTTCCTCCTCCTTTAACTATATATATAATGTCTTTTATCCTCTATAAAACCTAGAGTTGATTGACGAATCTTAGTAAGATAAGGTTAAGTTCTAACCCTCTATTTACTAAGGCTAGTACCTAGTACTATTTCTAGTATACTAGGATCCAGAGCCTTCTATTGGTCCTAGTACCTAATATAGTAGCGACTTCTACTTCGCTTACTAGGAGATCGTTATAGCCTCTTTGTTTCGCTTAGTTCTTCCTATACTAGCAGGACTATCGTCGTGATAAGGGTGTTAGAGGTCGTCGGGCCCCTCGGAGGGCCTAGAGTCGTTTCCTAAGCGCTATTAGATACTATAAACTACGTTGTTCAGTCGGCGATAGTCTACCTACTCCCATAGGAGGTCGTAAAAGGCGTCCCCTTCTATTCCCTAGCTTACTTCTACAATAGTACTAAACTCTTATAACTATTACTTACTACTCTGTACTAACCGCTCCTCGTCCTTGTCTAGGACTAGGTCCGAGTTATACCCTCTCCTCTTTCGGTATATTAAGCTTCGAGAGTAGCGCTCTCTTATTTCTATCTTCTTATACTAATGCTCCTTGCTCTTAGCTTAGAGGTACTAGATATAATCTATACTACTATAGTAGCTAATACTATTGTCCTATATATATATATATAGGGATAGCTATATTTATTATAGTTGTATATAGACTTTACTGTCCTCTAGGTACTCGAAATACTAGAGTAGGTCGGATACCCTCTATCCTTAGTCGAACATCTACCTAATCGGTCGGGGTAGTCCGTTAGGTATAGTCTCGTAGATAGACTAGTAGTTATAGTTATACTTTTCCTTAAAGTAGTACTTATAGGTATATATAATATACTAGAACTATAGTACCTGCTTATAGTCTACCTGTTCAGGGTATAACCTTTATAATTCTGACTTATCGACCTATTGGAACTTCCTTTCGTAGTCGAGTTCCTTTATATCGCTATTGTTCTTTCTGAGACTAATATAAGCTCTTGTCTTCTAGAATTCTTCCTAGTTCTAGGGTTTAGCGTTCTTAAGGTACTGCTGCCTAGCCTGATTATAATACTCCTATTCGGGGTTCCTGACCTCGGTAGGGTAATAGTCCTTAGCGCTCTAGTCGTAGGGTCCGCTCTATCTGATATTCCTATAATCGGAGGAGTCGCTAACCTAGAAGATTTCCTTGTAGAGCGTGTCTACCTACTAGATCGCTTTGTTAAGTCTTCTCTCGACTGTCTGTCCTTCGGTAACCAGCTTGAAAATCTTAGTCTAGAGTTAGTCGTTCTACTCCTTAAGCTCTTGGACTTACTACTAGAGTCGTACTATATCGGGCAGGTCCCTTTCGTTAATAGTCCTCTATTGTCTATTGTCGCCTTAGACTAGGTATAGGCCTTATATAGTAGCGATTTGCTTAGTATACTACTAGGCTACTAGTACTACTAGTTCCGATTGATCTACTTTGCCTATATCCTTACTATCGCTATTACTCTTAACTATTTGTTCAGTCCTTCGACGTATATATTCGTTATTTACCCAAAGGTTCTAGTCGAGTATAGCCTCGGCGATACTAAGTTAAGCGACTTCCGAGACCTTGTACTATATAAACTCCTTAAGTTTATATACTACCTGTAAGCTTCCTTTAGAGACGCTCTTTACATTGGGCAACGTACTTTCGCTATTGGATAGACTATCCTGGTCCTAGCGCGCGACCTCTCGATCGATACTCTCTTCAATGTCCTCTAAGTCGTATTCCCTGCTTATAGTAGAGATCTCGACTATACGAGTACCCTTAGTAATAGTAGCTATCTCGGTATATCCTAGGACTAGCTTCTAGCTGTTCTTCTTCGGGCTCCTATAGTCCTATTTAAAATATCCCTTCTTACTATAATTAAAGTAAGTGACGTCGGCCTTGTCCTTCCTAACCGGTCTAATATATTAGTTAGTGTCTATATCTATAGCGCCTAAGTATATACTATACGCTGTACTATAGTACCGCTTCTTCTTATCGTTATAGGTAGACTATCTCTATTACTAGGATCTATTTCTACTTCTATATTACTACTTACGCTAGTACTAGCGATCGTCGATTTACATTGCTATAGTAATATAATTATCGAAGGTATTAGGACGATCGTCCTTATAGAGCTTGTCCTTAACCTCTTCTTTAAAGCTATTATAGAATAGCTATATAAGGCCTTTATCGTTGATCTCAGCCCTAAGTACGTCCTACCAAAAGATTATAGTATAGGATACTATAGACTTAGTCTACTTTAGGCGTACGAGTCTCTCTTATATATATAGCTTCTCGTCAGTATCTCTAAACACTTTCTCGAATTCCTTTTCGAAGTTCTCGTAGTTCTAGAAAACCCGTTAGGTAAAGTCCTCTCGGTCGTTATAGATGTTCTTAAGGAAGTCCTTAAGCGTAGGTTCGAACTATCGAAGCGCCTTTCCCTCGAGGCGTAAGGCTATAAAGGTAACCTTACGACTCTCGTCGACGAACTTCTCAGGGTAGTATAGGAAGTAAGCCTATATCTAGATGAGAAATCTAGTAAGGCTCTCCTTATTGCTTCTATACTTATCGGGTACATCGAGCTTAGCCTTACTAACTAAGCGTTTAAGTTTAAGCTATATAATCTAGGTATTAGCCTAGTCCAGAAGCTACTAGACCTACACTACGGTCAGGGGTGCTATATTGATCTAGGCTATAATGGCTGGAGTCGGAGTATTTAGAGCTATTGTAGCTAGAGATACCTCTATCCTAAGCCGTAATAGAACAAAGGGAGTAAGCAATGTATGATAAACTCGGTTAGACCTGACTCTAAAAGGGTTTAGCAGAGGTATCAAGACTAGTTCAGTCTAATAGGTTCGGTAAAGCTAAAAGGTTTATAACAAGGTATTCCTTACAATGAGTATAGAATATAAAGGTTACTATAAACACTATAATATATTGCTTACTAGAGGACTCTTAGAGCCCTCTAGATAAGTAATTATATATACTGATCTTAGTGCTCTATATACTCTGTTCTTTTAGATATAGAGTATATAGATTACTGCTTTCGTACTTCTGATTAGTCCTATCTAGATCCTACTCTATCTGTCCTGTAGTCCTATAGACAGAGCTTACAGATCAGCCCTGCTACTCTATTTCCTTGGCAGGGTGCCCCGTAGAGCTACCCCCTTGCGGCCCCCTTTCCTAGCCTTATAACCTCCTTAGATCCGATTGGCTCGGGGCGCCCTACGCCCCTCCGCCTACATGCGTGTTCCCAACTTATTAGTTTTAATTCGTGACACTTATCTATACTCCTCTTAGCCTTCTTCTATACTTTCTTTACCTCTATATACTCCTAATACCGAATTCTACTAGGAGCTACTTTTTTAACCCCCTATTATTACTCTTTATCTAATTAGATAGGGAATTATCTATCTCTACTAAATCTTTGATCTTAAAGAGCTTCGGGTAGGATTTCTTTACCTATACCCTTACTATAGAATTAGAATACCTTAGAGGAAGGAGAAGGTATTTAGATATCCAATAGCCGTCTCTTCTATACTATAAGCACTACTTTTCCCTATAGTATAGAGCTATTTCCTTCTCATTAGCCTACTTCGCCTACTTGCCTAGTAGTTCCTTATTCTAGTGCTAAACTACCCTACTGATCTTTATAGGCTCCTAATCCATTGCATTAGAGTCGTTCTAAGCCCTATTCCTCGAGCTCAGCAACTTATAGCCTCCCTATTTAGAGGGAAGGCTTCTTATTCTTAGTATCGTCGTCTATTTATAGGCTTGGAAGCACTTATTATCTAGGTTAGTACCTAACTCCTAGAGTATATTGACGAACCCTTAGTAATCCCTTAGAGGAGATGCCTAGGCTAGGAGTAACTTATCGAGGTCCTTATTTAGGGATCTCTTTAAGAAATTAATCTAAATATCGCTACTTTAGTTAGCTTAGCTACTATCTACTAGTTCCTTCTCGAACTTTAGGAGGAACGATATAAAGCTCTCTTTTAGTCCTTGTATTAGGGACTCTAGCCTTCCTAGGGCTCTTTACTTTAGGTTAGGGTTGCTATAGCAAGAGATTAAATACTAGAGGAATACCTTAGGGTAGTATTTTCTATTATAGCTACCGACTAAGGTGAAGGTAGTTGCTAGCGACCTCGGGCTATCTTCTAGATATAAGAAAATATAGGAGAATTAGTCCCTTGCTAGACTAATTATATTACTATCTATCTATAGTTTATTCTATATTTCAAGGAGCTATATAGGGAATTTTCTCTATATACTATCAAATCGAAGGAGATTAGGTAATATTAGCTTCTTCTTAGTCTAACTAGAGGGAGGTACTAGGTTATAAGTAGATTAGGCCTGAACTAAGGTAACTAGTTAAAGTATTATATCTACAGGGGCATCCTTCTATTCTATAATATATTCTTATAATACTATAATAGTAGCCTAGCTAGCTTCTTATTTAGCCCTTAATATAGTAAACTAGCTATTAATTATAACTATTAGAGCTACTAGAGTTATATCCTCCTAGTTCTTACTTATAGTTATATCTTCTAATACTATCTTCTTCTTAAGTACTTAGTAGTTACTAGAGCTTATTGACTTCGTAATATATATACTATAGGTTTATTATTATAATTATATCTTTATACTATAGGACTTCTATAGTACTTTATATAGTAAAGGACTTTATTGTAGTACCTCGTATAGTAGAGGACTTCGTCGTACTATAGGACTTCTATAGTACCTCACTTAGTAGAGGACTTCGTTATAGTTATTCCAGTCGTATCTAGCTACTCAGCTCCCTTAGGCATAAGGTCTTCGCCCTTGTAATATAATAGTTAGAAATATAGGATTTATAACCCTCCTATATCGCTAAAGCTTATAGCTCAGGTATACTCTATCGTCCTAGTTAACGATATAAGCCTCGGGCTCGTCTATCTAGATATAGAGGATAGGAGTTTCATCGTTAGCTTAACCGGTTAGTACTGGTATCTTACTCTTCAGTCTCGAGGAGACTAGCTATTAGCTTACTCGGTTAGAGTACCGAGATATTGCTCTTAGCTCAACTAGTTATAGGGCGCTAGTATCTTACCGAACTATAATATCTTATTGCCTTATTAACGACAGGCCGTAGTATCTAGCTACCTCGTATATAGTATAGACCTTCTTTATAATTAATATAGAAGAAGGAAGTTTAGTGTAATGTAATAGTCTCAACAAGTATATTGCAACTAGCTAATAACGACTCTACGAGCACACTAAACTTGAAGAAAAGGGAGGAAAGAAGGAATGAACGGTTCCCCTAGGGTACTCTTCTTATATCCAGAGGGAGGATATACACGATAACAGCGGCTTCGTCAGTATTGCGTCGTGGTGATGGATCTACGCGCACCCCGCGTTCTGGCGGCAGCGTCGAAGTGGCTGTATTGGGTCTTGCGTCTTGGTGATGGGCGCGTAATGCGCGCTATGGCGGCTGCATCAAGTCGTGCATCTTGGCCGAGGGTGTCCGAGGCCGGCAACAGGGCCCAGCCTGTTACACCTAGAGCCGGGTAGCGTAATATCTATAGCAGAAGAGTTTTGGCTATGGGAGTAGCAACCAACAGGCTCGGAGGACAACCCAGAGCATCCGGACGTATACGAGCAACTCGAGGGGACAGAATGGGAGAACATGAGACTGCCTCTCCCGCCCTATAGAATAGATGGGGTCGATGATGCCGGGTACAGTCCTACGCCACAAGCCGTATATCTCTAAGCAGTATCGACATTCATAGAATCATAGCCAGAAACCTACTATACAGGTCTTCTTGACCCCGCTCTACGAGAACTCAACGCATCAAGGGGTGCCCTTCCAGAGCCCCAAGGTATAGAGATAGAAGATAGCACTAGCATTCCTGACGATACGGACTACCCTGTTGAACGTTTGTTCGAGAAACGGGGCAATATGTTCTATCTCTAGTGGAAAGACGGTACGCGCTTATGGCAGTATCGACGCGATGTGTCCGACGACCTTATCGACCTATTCGAGGCTGAGTGGGAAGGGTACTACTTGGGTGTCATTGTGCTATACAAGAAGCCGACAGGTAGGGCGCCGTTCCGCCTCCGATTCAAAGACTGGCCATAGGAGAACGTAACAATCTGGGCTACCTATAGGGAGTTGAACCCAGAGCTCAGAGCACAGTGGCCGAGTAAACCAAGTCGGTGAGGCCGTAGATCAGTTCATTAAATAGCGCAATCCTATAACGTATTTGATAAGTGTCGGGCGGTGGCCACCACCGCCTGGGCCATCTGCAGACCGCCCGCCTTTCTGCCACCTGCAACCTACATCTGCTCCAGCTCTCCGAGCTGCAGCCTCCCACCAACCAACCAATACACCACCATCCTACACATCACCAACGTTGCCACCGTGCCTGTCCTCTGACAGAGAGTCATGAGCGGATCGGTGAGGGAGCGAGGGCAGTGGCCCCTAGATCCTTTATATATACGACTGTTCCCGGTATTATCCATCACACCTGTACCGACCAGAGCCCAGAGGAGCATCGAGAGGGTGGGCAACCGCCGAACAACGGAATGGAATGCCGACGCAAAGGGGTGGCAGCGAGGCGGTAAACAAACGAGTTTTAGAGCCGAAAGACGCCACTAGACGCCGCTGCTACACTTGTTGACAGAGCCTAGGCATTGCACGTATCGTCGGACAGATGATCCCTTCTCCATATAGATTGGCTAGGCGGCGACAATAACTTACTTCCTCCGATGCTCAATAGCTGAAGACGTTGACTGAGCTTTGAAAGATGTACCTTTTCCTCGCTCGCCACAAGGCCGGCATGCCCAGAGACACTCCTTGACGGTGTCATCCGGGTTCAATTCGGCGAGGAAGAAGCCCTGGGACCCAACCCAGCTCCGACGGCCTTTGCTCTTCTTCTTCTGTATATGTCTAAAATGTCTATACTCTTCAGAGAAAACTCTGGGCATTGTATATGGGATCCAACGCCCAAACCCGTTGTACATGTGACACGGCATGTAGCCAGCTATTGGCTCGTCAGCAGCCATTGTTCAATTCATTCCCCCCCCATTATTCTTACCACACCGCCACCGGCTGCAACGGTTCCCGTCTCCATCTCCGACTCGTTCCGTTCGACACGACGGGATGGTCAATAGCCGCGGTATCATTATAGGTACAGGTCCGGCAAAACCCAACCGGTGCCTCGTCCAAAACAGTGCCATTGGCAAAGATGACCCCCCTAAAAGTCTGGAACCCACCACCACCCGTCGAGGAAGCCGTCGAAAACACCTTCGCCTGCGCCTTACCCTTCAACAGCGGGTTCTTACCCGTACTCACCTTGCAGTTCTGGCTGACCATGTACAGGTTCAGCCCGATGGCCAGCGTCTGCATCATGGGGTTGTACCCTTGCTCGCTGAGGTCGCTGACGTGGAACAGCCCGACGGCGTCGTGCAGGATCACGGTGGGGAAGTAGTCGGGCGACATGCTGTTAACGCCGTAGTGGTACAGCGCCGGGTTGGTCTCCTGGTTGGCGATGAGCTGCAGCGTCGGCGGGTCCCACAGGTCGAGGGCGGAGGGCGTGCACTGCCACTGCATGATGAAGTACGTGTCGGGCGAGTCCGTGTTGTTCCGCTTGTGCGTATGCAGCCCGGCGACCACCGTGGGCGCGTTCTCGCGCGTGTGCTGCTCGTTGGCCCAGTAGTCGTCGCGCGACAGGTACTCGGGGAGGTGGTAGATGCCCGAGGACGGGCGGTGCTGGTCGATGCCGTCTTTCAGTCTCCCGTCGGTGAAGAGCAGGACACAGCCCTTGCCACTGTTTGCGTCCATGAAGTCTTTGATCGGGCGCTTGTCGAACGTGGGATTTTTGGCGAGGTTGGGAGGGCAGCGGTTGTTGATGCGCTCGAGCTGGGTGTAGAAGTCGGCGGCCTTGGTGGCGTCCCAGTAGCGCTGGTCGCTGCTGGATAGCTTCTTGTTGTCTAGGTCCGTCATGTACCGGATGGACCAGACGATGACCTCGCCGGGGTAGTCGGTGGTGAAGCGGTTGATGCCGGCAATCAGCTCGTTGAGCGACTCGCCCGTGGCGCCGGCGGGGCCCGGAGCCGTCTCGTCGGTGACGTGGGCCGACCAGAAGTCGCCGCCGTTGATGCTCACGATGCGCATGTCAAAGTAGCGCACGCCGACGCGCAGCTGGTTGTAGTGGTCCAGGCTCTGCGTCTCGGTGTTGCTCGCGGTGCCCGCCCCGAACCAGCCGCCGTCGCTGATCTTGCTCATGGCGGCGTCGTGCGCCCCCGGCACGACCACGTGGCGGAGCTGGCGGTCCTTGATGGTCTCGTACATGCTACGCATCCAGGCGATGTTGTTGAGCTGCAGCGAGTTGACGTAGCCGTACTGCTCGCTGCCGGTGATGACCAGGGCGACGCTGACGCGCTCGCCAGGGAATCCTAGCTCTCTCCAGCCCATGCCCATGCCGCCGAGGTCAAACACCACCCGGCGCTCGTAGCTGTCGGGAATGTGCGTCGTCACGTGGACCTGGAACGTCTTGTCGGTGCCCTCGAGCTTGTAGTTGGCGTATCCGTTGGTGTCTACGAAGCTGCCGACCTTGAGAGATGTGTCGTATATCGCCACGTTCTTCCTCGCCTTACCCGAGGGGATATCGCCAAAGTCCCACACCGCAAACTGGTGCGGCTCAGGGCCCCCGGTATACACCATCTTGTACGGCGTGAGATTCACGATGGTCACGTACTGGGTGCCGTCGGTGTCCTCAGCGTGGTTCAGCACCTGGCCGTCGGTGGACCAGACCTCGATCTCGCCCAGCGGCATGTCTTCGGTGAAGTACGTCCGGTCGCTCTCCGCGCACTCATTCTCGACCGGAGGAGCGCCGATCGAAGGAACATCGTACTGGGAGATGTGCGCCCACGCCGGGTGGCTTGTGACAGCCAAGTTGGCCTCTGCCGTGATGGCGTTCCCGCCCGGCGAGACGATGATGTTCTTGGCACCAATGCCAATGATGTTCTGCAGCCGGTTGTTGTCGTAGTTGCTGTCAAGCAGCCAGAGGGACTTTTGACACGTGTGCGTGTCGATACACTCTTGGATGTAGGTCGAGAACCAGGAGTAGGTCCCGGCCGATGCCATCTGTATGTTTTGGCAGTTCTTCATGGTGACGGCCCAGGACTCGTCGCACCCGTCGGCGTCGCCGCCCTTGCAAGAATAGTCCGGGTCTCCGGCAAATTTACCAACGACGGTCTGGAATGGCGCCGGGGGCTTCGGCGTTGGCTGGTAGTAAGGCGATTCCGTCTGCAAGAAGGTGGTGTAGACGTTTCGGGCTCCGTTGAAGTTGTACTGGTACATGACACTGTGCTCAGAAGCCGTGCCGTAGAGCCAGGTGGCCTTCCGACTCTCGATAAGCATGCCTCTTGCACTGTATACCGAGAGCTGGTCCATGTTGTTGAAGGGGTCGGTCATCAGAGGGTCGTCGATCATGTGGTCTGCTACCCAGAGCCACATGTTGTCAAAATAGCCCGATGCTCCCTTGGTGACGTGCAGTAGCATGCTCGCAACCTGGCACTTGGAAGGGTTGGTTCCGGTCGTGATCGGGGGGCATTCTGCGGGCGTGAGCTCGGTGCCGGTTGCGCCTCCGAGGCGAACATGGACATCCCACAGCGCAGCGGCGCCGGGGCTCTTGGCCTGGACGTTCCCTACCAACAATGTCAGCTATTTCTTTCCAAATCGGGGGGCATCGGGAGCAGTCTCGGCCCTCTCGGGAGCAAAGGCGACGTCTCGGGAGCCTCCCGGGAGTCTCCCGAGAGCCGTAAAGGGGAAGAATGAGCGCGGATTGTTGCTTACACTCCATCAGAACCACGCCTGGTGTTGGGCCCTTGCTTGTCAGGATCAGGTCCTGCATCTCGACGGTGCCGATGTCTCCATCGTTGCCAACCTTGAACATGACAACAGGGTTGCTCGCGTCGGAGAACTTGGCGCCATTTGCCGCAAACTGAGACCAGGTCTCGCCCACGATTTTGGCGTCCTTGGGGATGGTGACCGTACCCTTCAAGATGTATGTGCCGGCATCGACGAAGATGATCTTGCTGCCGTCTCCATACTTGTTGAAGGCATTCTGCACCGCCGCCGTGTCATCCGTCGAGCCGTCGCCCTTGGCGCCTTCGTCTTTGAGGTGGACAAAGTCGGCGGCTGATTTGTCCGTGTACTGGTTCCTCTTCCTCTCAAAGTACGGGGCCACCTGGAGCCCGGCGACTGTGGATCCCTGCAGGGTGGCCTCGCGAGTGTAGTCCTTGGGTCCGTTTGTCCATGCACGCTTGTTGTCTTTGTAGGTTGCACCCATGACGTACTTGATAAATCCAGCCAGCGGTCAGCTTAGGCCCTCTTCTGATGAGCGGAAGGGGCACTTACGTTCTTGTAGTAGCCGGCCGCAAGAATCGAGTTTGAGCTCCAATGATCCTTGATCTTGGCCCCGAGATTGACGTTGTCCAAGACCAACCCGGTGAAGCCCGAGTCTCGCACATCGACGGGCACGGCCATCTCAATGGAAGATTCGCGGATGTTGTTGAATGTGGAATCCACAATGGTCACGGAGCCTGGAATCGCCCCGTTCCCATCGTTGTATAGCCGGAAGCCGACCTGAGCGTTGTTGACAGTGATGCTCTTCCACACCCAGCCCCAGTTCCAGATCATCTGAACGGCAGTATTGCACCCGTTGAAGGTCAGACGAGCCGCACTGAACTGCTGGGCACCACCGTCTGGGTAGTGTTAGCCTTGATCTAATCAAACACAACTTGGATCACAAGCCAAACATGGACTTACAAATGCCAAAGTTGCCGCCCGTGAAAGTGATATCGGACATGACACCGCCACTTCCGTTCTCAGCATAAATGCCCTGCTGCGTCTGCGGTTTGTTAGTTCAGGGTGTCTTGCGTATGACACCGAGAGAAGACAAACGCACCGTGCCCGAGTCCGCGATGATCTCAACATTCTCAATCGTGGTTGCCTGAGCCACTTGATAGTGCAGCGCGGCCACGTAGGCACCGGGATCCGTCCTGGTAATGTCAATGCGCAGGTTGCGGATCTGGCCGTAGAAGCGTGCCGTGTTGATGTACCACTCCAGGGCGTTCCCATCAGGGCCGTTTCCGCCGTTGTCGACGTAGACGTCAGTGGACAGGACTCCGAGACCCACGTAGCTCGAGGCGGCCACGATGGTCGGCCAGTTGTTGGCATCGCCGATCATCTGCGTGCCGAAGTAGACGCTGATGGAGCTGGAGACCAGGTACTTTCCGGGGGGGAAGTACACAATGGCATTCTTGGTGGTTGCTCCGTTGCATGCAGCTCCACACCTCTTGCCATCGTCAATCGCTTTCTGGATTGCCTGGGTTGAGTCCTAGAGGATTTCTTATCAGCATGCCCTCTTTCCAAAGACGCTGGGTGACCACACTTACCTTCGCTCCCGTAGGATCAGCACCGTAATCGACTACATTCCGGAAAACCTGGCATCACGGAATCAGCAACTCAAGACCCCCCAGGCGTCAACGAATGATAGGGGAACACCAACCTTGTAAGAGGCGTCGTTGCCCCACGGCACCGTGCCTTTGTGCGTGAGGCCTTGCATCCAAAATGTCCCAGCCCGCTTCGAATGTGTCGTGTTCGCGACGAGGTGAGTGTCCACCTCGGCCACCAGGGCAGCGGCCCGGGCTATCTCATCCGTGATGTCCAACAAGGGAGGCGGAGGCGGGACGTCATCATCACGCTTCGACACCTTCGTGCCGGGCTTCAGCTTGAAGTTGTTAGGGGACGGCTTGGCGAGGCGCGCCTTGTTGAGCTCGGTCATTTTGGCAATGGCATTCTTGACAATCTGCCGAGCTGCTTGGATGTCGGAGACGGATGCATTTTGAGCCCGCCGAGAGTGAAAGGCGTCCGAGTCTTGATGAAGGGCATGATGCGAGGGTGGGACAGCGCTGACGAGGCCGGTGAGAGACTGAAGACCCAGTAAGGTACACAACAGTGCGGAACAGTGCAAGGAACCAAGCCACATCGTGCGGGAAAGAGCCGATGAGGCTAACGAGTGACAGGAGCTTGATGGCGAGAGAGCTTGGGAACCAGAGACGATCAACACACCATGATGGAACCCACGATATTTATGTTCGTCCTGTCGTCTATTCTGACGTCTAATTATATTGATACACGTTCTTCTTTGAAAAGGGGGCGACCGAACTCGGAAGCCCGCTCACGATTCATTACACTTATTCAGGCTGTCAGTCGACTGTCACTTTCACATTCGGCACATGCCAACTTGAAGCCTTTCGCATAGCGAAATGAGCAGTGGCATTCCTGCGACCAGTTGGCGGCGCAGCGTCTGCACAAGATCCGAGAGGGTCGTATGAGCCAGACAGCACAGACGGTCCAGGCCGACCTTCAATGCGTACGAAGACCCAACAGCATAACCCGCGATCTAGCGAGATAGCGTTACACAGCTGAGCTTGATGCAAGGCCAAGCACGTGGTGGGATAACGGTTGCTTACTGGCTCTGCCTTGGCGCCCATGTCCAGTCTCCCAATACAACGGCGTGAAGGAAGCCAACGACGCCTCGCATTAGGCTATTTGCCTCGCCAACCCAGTCAGCATCACGAGCCACCCAACAGGCCACTCGTCTCTTGTCTCGAGATTTCCCCTGGCTGTTCTTTCTTTCCAACTTCAAGCCGAGGACGGTCCTCGCGACGCTGTCAGCGACGATGTCTTCGGCAACAGCAGCGCTCCAAGCGCTCACGACCCCATTTGTTCCACCGCCAAGCTGCACAGATCAGTTCATCACGACTAGCTATACAACGCAGTCACGCGTCATTATCGTCCACGCTTCTGGTCCGGCCGACTCCCGCTTTGCAGCTTGCCAGCCGTCAGGATGGGACGCGGGGGAGAGCAGTTTCCAGTTCAGCCCAGCCGTTTGCCCGAGCGGTTGGGGGGCATATCGTTTGGGCGTTACAACGTCCTACCTGGGCGTAGCTGCCACTCGTTCAACGAGTTTTACTACAGCCTACTGTTGCTCAAGGTAACCTTAGGTTCCCTGCCCTGCTCGCCTCCCAGGATAGATAGCTAACTTGAAGTTTGTCGTGTTCAACTAGTGCGTTCTATTTCGACTACGTCAACAGCTTCACGGCCCAAGGCATCGACTCCGAGGCATGCTTACAGAACCTCGGCACGGAATCCGGCGCCGACATGGCTCCGCCTTCTACCGGCTTGCGCGCGCACAACGCATGGCACATCTCGTGGGCATCCTCGGACATCCCCTCTCTGAGCCCAACCCCGCCCGCACTCCCATGCCCTAGTGACCGCCACGTGGTGATATACTCCTGGACGCCTGGCGCCACCGTCGACCCGAGCTTGTCCAGCGAATGCAACCGCCACGACGGTGAACCAAGCGGGAGTAACTCCGATTTTACGAGATTGATTTGGTTCGCACTTGTCGGGGTGCCCATCATTATTGTGGCAATAATAGCGACATCGGTCTGGGTGTGGTACCGCCGGCGTCGCCGTAGGAACAGAGAGGCGGAGCCTTCGGGGGATACTAGGTAGTCGCGAAGGCGACATGCCAAGAGGAGATCGGGATCATCACGGGCAAGCAGAGGCCGTTGTGGCACAGTTCAAACAGCTCTGCCAAGATGAGTGTAAGGCGCTGGCAATCTATGGGGACTCTTTGTAGTTATAATTAATGCAAGGAGGTGCGAGCGAGGCACCTCGAAAATGGCCGCCTCTATGGAATTCACAACGAGATAAACTCACCATTATACGTGCTGCTCGGAGTGCTTTTACGAGGTCAAGATCTCTTTGCGGCTCCATGGGGCAACAGAGTTTCTCTGAACGGCACGATGCTTATCGTGAATATTAGAGATCCCGGCTTGCCTCGCCGCCAAAGCCGTGTGGGGATGGCTTGGAAGAAACGGACGAGGCCCTCAACTCCCACACCGTTTTGTGGTGAAGCACCGAGAGTATAGCCACAAGAAATGGGATTTTCTGCGTGCGAGATGTTGATTGCGATGGTGGAACGACTATTCATGCTAGGCTGGGGTAATTATTAAGAACATGATTCGATCGTAATGTGGTATAATCCGGAGGACAAATAAGGCATCATCATCACCATGACATCGGAAGAAAACCGTAGCAAGGAGGTCTTGTCTAAAACCGGTGACGGCCCAGTACCCGCCATACACTTTGTCTGCTGCCAACACGAGGGACAGATGAGATAAGAGAGAGATCCGACTACAGTTGTGCTGGGGCCCCTGGCTCCCCTTCCGTTCATACCATGCGTACCCAAACTCAAAGCGTGCCAGAGAAGGCTCTTATACCCTACTACAAGGATCCTGTCGCTCGCAGTTCACAGTGACCCGAAGTACACCACTCAATGGCGGCCAGCGCGAGAACCAGGCGATGGCCAGCTGCGGAGACGTCCATCTTCAGCTGTTGAAGCTCCATTCACTTGCGCGTCAGTCGCCGCTACTGCAAGCCTTGCTTGGCCTGCAGGTGACCAATGTCGTCACACCGGTGAAAGGAATGGACAGAATCGAAGAGCTGCATGATCTAAGTCAAACCCCCTGCTTCTCGGCCCCCCCTACTTGTCGGCGCCTTGGCACCATAGATATTGTGACGACGGGTGGTATTCGAGGGCTCAGGGCACCAGCAAACGCACTCTTGCCCTAGCACCGTGCCCTACGCCTCCTGCACCGAACCCGAGGACTCCGGTCTTCCCGGCTGATGTTGTCGAGATCCCCTCTAACAATGACTAGGAAGTTATCGAGTTCTCTTCGGACCACGAGGTCGAGCCTGCCCAGTTGTTTGAGTCAGGACCTGTCAACCGCTATATCGTCGATACTATAGACAAGGCCGTATATAGCCAAGGTGGGAGAGCAGTATCAGGAGACGCCGAGCAGAATTTAGAGAGCCTATTATTATTAGCTACTCAAAAGCTAGTATCGTATATATATCTGCCACTGCCCTCGTAGTATTCAGACGCTAACCTAGGCTTGCCGGCTTCGTCGAATAGGATCTTTAGAAAGGTATCTTAGATCGCCTGCTTGCCCTTCTTAGTAGCAGCTAACAACATTAGTACAATGTCCTACTCGCCGGACCAGTGCTTGTCTATATATACCACGATGATAAGTACGGTGCCCAGCCGCGTCGCGAAGATATATATATACTTCTTCAGACACGGCAGCGGCCGGCCGTCTACCCCTACACGGCCTATAGCGTAGTCCTCGCAGGCTGCCTCGAGGTAGTGCCTAAGCGCCTCTAGCTTGCCGCTACCCTTGCTAATTGTGACAAACCCGGTCAGACCTGACTCTGAAAGGGTTCAGCAGAAGTATCAAGA
>MU854722.1:0-15463 GCA_033296685.1 Parachaetomium inaequale | reverse complement strand
CCCCGCTCCTCGTCTTCATCCCCGTCCCCACCACCCACCCGCCAGCAGCCATGCCTGCCTAGAGCACCGCAGCCAGCACGACGTCCTCCTGCGAACACCAGCCCTGCGCCGAGCGCGCTGTCCGCGGTCCTAGCCGGTCTGCTAGGAACCGTGTGCGTAAGGTATATGGGTGGTTGAGGCAGGGTTTTTCCGCGGAGGGGATGCAGGCAGGATCTGACGAGGGTCTTGAAGCCTACCTGGTGTGGGCATTCTAGGAAGAGGGGCATATTGCTTGAAGGTGTGTGGCCAGCTATCAAACCCTCGTTAGGCGGACCGGGTGTGATAGGGGGAGGTTTGGGGTTGGGGTGGGGGCTGTTCATCGCGATGCAGGTGGTTGCAGCTAGATACGAGGGTCGGGAGGCCGGATGGCTTTAGTAATGGGGTGTCACAGTTGGCGAGGGAGGATGTAACTCTCTCCCGAGGTTGTCATGGCTTCGGAGTTCCAGCCGGGTCTTGTTGATTGGGTAGGTACCCTCGAAATACCTAGATAGGCAGACTGGTGGTTGACCTGGAGGAGAGGCGGGATCTTGCCATGCAATGTGTCTCGACTGGTGATCCTACGGACTTTCCGGCCTTATGAAGACTAGAAGCCGCGGGCTGCTACCTCTGTATTTGGATCTAGAGTTTCGGCGCGTAGGGGGTTTGGTTGGGAAGAGATGGAAGCTCATGTGGTCCCCAGGAATGCCATCGCAGGTGCCTGTGCCTCGAGTGGATGAGATGGTGCACTGTGGTCACCAGGACAGGGTCGCTCTCTAACAAAGGGAGACATGTCCATCTCGTGTATCGTCAAATCTTTACAGATGACTTGTATTGACACCGAGAGCATCCAGCTCGCAATAGGTAGTCGTCTGTCATTACCCACAGGTCGGAATCCCCCTCCTTGATAAGCGCCCATGACCTCTCGGCAAGACATAGGCTAGGTAGGGGTGGGCAAGGTTAGGCAACATCCCAGTGTTTGCTGCTCTGGTTTGAACGCGGTGTTCCCTTCGAGAGTGAACAGGTCGGACATAAGACGTTGACGGGGTTAATGGCGTTAGTGGAGAGCGGATTGCGAATCCGGGGACGATGCCGTCGGTCCCCACCACCGAGAGGGGCCGAGAAGCGGGGTTGTAAGTGAAGATCGATCGGGATATAAAGACAGCAGCTGCTCGTCATCATGTTTGGTCTACTTCTCCCCCAAACGCACCGATAGACAAGACTCTGGAGCAGAACCGAGAAACAACAAACATGACCAAAGTCCTCTTGACAGGTGAGTGAGCTGCGGGCTCCAGTTTTTTTCCGTTCCTAACACATTTTATAGGTGGCTCCGGCTTCATCGCCGGTAAGTTGACCCTGCCGTAAACACATAATTCTCTGCCTCTGTGGCCGGTTGTCCGAGGTCGACCAGGTCCAGAGTTGGATCATGATGTCGCTCAGACCCAGAGACAACGCCCTTTCCACGGAGCATCCCCTGCCGACCACGTCCATAACTGACACTCCCCAGCCCACATTCTCGAACAGCTCTTCGCCAAAGGCCACAGCGTCGTGACGACGGTCCGCAGCGAGGCAAAAGCCGCCAAGATCCGCGAAGCCTACCCCTCGCAAGCGGCCTCAGGCGACCTGACCGTCGCCATCGTCCCGGACATTGCCCAGCCCGACGCCTTCGACGAGGTGGTCAAGACGCCCGGCCTGGAAGTCGTCCTGCACACAGCCTCGCCCTTCCACTTCAAATTCAGTGCGTCCACACCATATCCCTCCCTTCCCCTCCCTCCCTCCTCTCCATCCCCAGAACTGACCCTCCTCCGTCATCAGCCGACCCCCTCAAGGAACTAGTAAACCCCGCGGTAACCGGCACAACCGCCATCCTCCGCGCCATCACAGCCTCAGCCCCCACCGTCCGCCGCGTCGTGGTAACCTCCTCCTTCGCAGCCATCATCGACGAAGCCCACGCCACCGACCCGTCCCACACCTTCTCCGAGGCCAGCTGGAACCCCGTCACGCTCGCCGACATCCACAAGAGCCCCTCGACGGCCTACCGCGCGAGCAAGACGCTCGCGGAGCGCGCGGCGTGGGACTTTGTGCGCGACCCGGCCAACGGGGCCAAGTTCGATCTGGTGACGGTCAACCCGCCCATGGTGTTCGGGCCGGTGGTGCATTACCTGGCGAGTTTGGATGCTGTCAACACGAGCAATGAGCGGGTGGTGGATTGCTTGCGGGGGAAGTGGCGGCGGGACGGGGCGGTGCCGAGTGCCGGGCCGGTGGCGATTTGGGTGGATGTGCGGGACGTTGCGGCTGCGCACGTCAGGGCTGGGTTGGAGGTTGCCGAGGTGGCGGGGAAGAGGTTGTTTGTGACGGCCGGGCTGTTTAGTAACGCTGAGTTGGGCAGGATTGTGCGGAGGCATTTCCCGGAGGATGCCGAGCTGTTGCCGACGGAGGAGACCAAGGGCGGGGAGCTGCCGGCGGAGGGGGAGCGGTTCCGGTTCGATAACTCCGAGACGAACAGGCTGTTGGGGATTGAGTACCGGTCGTTTGAGCAGTGTGTGGTGGACACTGTGAAGAGTCTGAAGAAGGTTGGTGCGTAGGGGCAGTCATAGTCATAGACATAGATAGTGCTTCCCCCTACCGCGCCTCCAACTCCTTGATCCGCTTCAGCATCCCCTCCTTCCACTCGGTATACGCCTTGCGTTTCCTCTCCCCGAGGTAATCATACCTCTCCTGAAACATGGTATCCGCCCTCCGAATCTGCACCACCTCCTGTTCTTCTTCCTCCTCTTCCTCCTCCGCCTCCCCCCTCCCCACCAAATCCCCCACCCCACTCACCCACCCCATCTCAAACCACCCATGCCGATTCCCCCTCACAGCCGCCGCATCAAACTCTTTCACCCCAGCCTCGTCCCACCCCTCCCACCCCTCCTCAGACACATCCTCCACCTCCACCCTCGCCTTGCCCAGCCAAGCCGCAACCTCCTTGCGCATCCGCACGTACCGCTCCCGGTCCACCTCCATGCCGGCAGGCCAGACCACGCCCCGCCAGACAAAGAGATACAGCGCGCCGAGGACGGGGACCAAGTTCGCGAGCACCCAGACGTCGTCGGTTAGGCTGCCGTGCGGGGCGATGATGGACTCGATGGCGGACGCGACGACGGGGCCGATGCGCGACGGGCCGAGGCGGGCGAGGAGGAAGCGGAGGGTGGGGCGGATCCAGGGGGGGAGGGGGTCACTCTTGGTACTACTGGCATTGGGCCTGGGAGTGTGTTTTTTGGAGGGCGTGGTGGTTTGGTTGCGGAGGTCGGAGAGGGACTTTTCTTTTCTGGGCGTGGTGGTTCGGGACTTGTTGGCTAGGGGTGAGGTGTTGAGGCGGTGCTGCTCGCGGAGCTTGGAGCTCGGGGTGCGGGTGCGGGCGCTGGCGAGGGCGGTGCCGCCTGGGGTGGCGCGGCTGGGGGTGGAGGCGGTGGCAGGGAGGATGTTGTCGAGATGGCTGTAGAGGCGCTTGTAGATGCGCGGGGGGATGGGGGGGCGCGGGTCGATGGGCGGGAGGTTGAGGGCCGTCTTGAGCCTGTCGCAGGCCAGGTGGGCGCAGGCGTAGAGGCGGGCGACTTCCTCCTCGGCCTTGAGGGTGCTGGCGCGGTGCCGGGACTGGGCGAGGAGAGAGCCCGCGAGTTGGGTGAGCGGCTCGGGGAGCGTCGAGTTGTGCGTGGGCAGCAGCGAGAGCAGCGTCTGCTCGATGGACCGGTTCATGATGAATATTCTGTGGTGGAATTCAATCAGTAAAGTAGGTAGGTATGAGGAGAGCGTCAAAAGTCCATAAATATTGAGGTATTTTCATCAATTGGAATGGTGGTATTATTTCTCAACCAAAACCTCATTCAATTGATGAGAGAGAGCAAGGTACCTAAGAGTGGGTGAGAGTGAAGCGTGGAGCAAGCCTGAGCCAGACGCGACGTGAATGGACCGCCGCGCCAAGTCACGTGGCTCGAGAGCGAAACCGGGGTGGCCACTCTGCCAAGCCTTTAGCCTTCCCCAACATTCGCGGACCCGGACCCAGACCTAGACCTTGCATCATCTGTCTTCTGCATCCTGCATCCCGCACCCACCATTTTTGCGGGCAAGACGGTGCAACACCATGGCTTTCCACGCAAGTGGGTTGCCGGTGAGTATCCAGACAGTCTTATTCCAAGGCTTCAGCTGACATTATTGTGCCCACTGCCAGAGTATCGCCGCGGCAACGTCGGACCTGTGGCCGTCGATTGCGAGCACGCTCCTCGTCCCCTGGCGAGGCACCTACATCCCCCCGACCCCGACCGCCCGGCCATCCCGCACCGCGGCTGCGCATCAGCCCAGGTCGCCCACAGACGAAAATGCCAGGGGCGAGCCCTTGCTGCGTGCGGTGACCCGGCCGAAGACCGAGCTTCCCGACTTCCTGCGGGACGCGGTGCTGTCGCCGCGCTTCCTCGACCGCCGCCTCGCCCACGCATCCCCTACCAACATCTTCTCGGACCTATCCACCATGTCTTCCCGCTCGCTCGCCATGGCGAACCCCCTCATGCGCCGCTCCTACGCGATCCTGATGGCCCGCCCCCTGACGACCCTCCCCGGCTTCCGCTCCATGAGCACCCACCAGCCGAGCCGCATGCAGCAGTTCTCGTGGATCAAGATGCAGCACCCCTCCCGGAACATGCAGTCGCGGGGCTTCGGCACCAGCGGCGTCCCCCGCGATCTCCTTGCTAACCGCGAGGCCGCTGCCAACCGGAACCCGAACAGCGCCACGGCCCAAAACTCTTTCTATCAACTCCTTTTGAAGGCGAACATGCCCGCAATTGTTGTTGAACGATATCAATCTGGTAGATTCAGGCCTAGTCCAGCAGCTAGACTGCTTGCTAACGCCGTCAGGACGGTTTGCGACCAACGAGGCGGCCGACGAGGCCTACCAAACCGCGCTGGCAACAATTAACGGTACTGCCGGCGTGGCTGTCGGCGACTCGGCTCTAAGTGCATCGGGGCTCAACCCGAGCAAGCTCCAGGTGGTCGGACAGGCCGTGGCGGCCCATCGCGCCGGCGGCAACATGGCATTCTCGGCAGGTTCCAACGGTGGCAAGAACGGGCCTCTGCACGTTATCGTGGACGAGACCTTCGGCACTGCTGCTCTTAGGTGGATCAAGTTTCTTCTCTGGTTCGGTCTCTGCGCCTATCTTAGTTTGGTCCTCGTCACTATGGTTGTTGAGGGCATGACTACCCTGAAGCGGCCCAGCAAGGTCGACGGCATCGACCCCAAGGCGGAGAGCCAGAAGGCCCGCTTCACTGACGTGCACGGCTGCGATGAGGCCAAGGAGGAGCTCCAGGAGCTGGTCGACTTCCTTCGGAACCCCGATAAGTTCAGCACCCTCGGCGGCAAGCTGCCCAAGGGCGTCCTGCTCGTCGGCCCCCCCGGTACCGGCAAGACTCTGTTGGCTCGCGCCGTCGCCGGCGAGGCTGGCGTGCCCTTCTTCTACATGTCTGGCAGCGAGTTCGACGAGATCTACGTCGGAGTCGGCGCCAAGCGTGTCCGCGAACTCTTCAACGCTGCCAAGGCCAAGGCTCCCTCCATCATCTTCATCGACGAGCTGGACGCCATCGGCGGCAGACGCAACTCGCGCGACGCCACCTACGTTCGCCAGACCCTGAACCAGCTTCTTACTGAGATGGACGGTTTCTCCCAGAACAGCGGCGTCATCCTCCTCGGTGCCACCAACTTCCCCGAGTCTCTGGACAAGGCGCTCACCCGGCCCGGCCGTTTCGACCGCCACGTCGCTGTCACCCTGCCCGACGTCCGCGGCCGTATCGCCATTCTGAAGCACCACGCCAAGAAGATCAAGATAGGCTCCGATGTCAAGGTCGAGGCCATCGCCGCCCGCACTTCTGGCTTGTCCGGCGCCGAGCTTGAGAACATTGTCAACCAGGCTGCCGTCCACGCTAGCAAGGAGAAGGCCAAGGCCGTCATGCAGTCGCATTTCGAGTGGGCCAAGGACAAGGTCATCATGGGCGCCGAGAAGCGGAGCATGGTCATCACGCCCAAGGAGAAGGAGATGACGGCGTACCACGAGGCCGGCCACGCGCTGGTTGCCTACTACGCCAAGGACAACGCAACGGAGCTCTACAAGGTCACGGTGCTCCCGCGCGGCCAGAGCCTCGGCCACACCGCCTTCCTCCCGGCCATGGACAAGTACTCGTACTCGGTCAGGGACTATCTCGGCCGCATCGACCGCGCCATGGGCGGCAAGGTTGCCGAGGAGATCGTCTACGGCAACGAGTATGTGACGAGCGGCGTCAGCCAGGTACGTGACTCTTCTCTGTTATCAACTGCTAGTGTATGTCTAGTGTATGCTAACTGATTCAGGACCTCGACTCGGCCACGCGCACCGCCTGGCAGATGGTGGCCCAGCTCGGCATGTCGGAGCGCCTGGGCCCCGTCGAGTACCTGCGCAAGTACGAGCGGCTGAGCTCCGAGACGCGCGCCATGGTCGAGGCCGAGGTCAAGAAGGTGCTCGACGAGTCGTACGCCCGCGCCCGCACCCTGCTGCTCTCCAAGCGCAAGGAGCTCGACCTGCTCGCCAAGGCCCTCGTCGAATACGAGACGCTGGACCGCACCGAGGTCGAGAAGGTGCTGCGCGGCGAGAGGCTCGAGGGCCGCATCTCGGTGCCGCCGGGACCCATGGCCGTGCCGAAGCCGCAGCAGTCGATCGAGCCCGGCCTGCCGATCCCCCCGCTGCCGGGTAGCGGTCCTGATGGTGAGGGTGCCGGCCCGGGGAGTCCACCGCCGCCGCCGCCCGCGCCTGCGAGGCAAATAGCAGAGCCGAGCAAGGAGAACAGGAAAGGGGGCGAGTGAGTTGTGGCAGGGGACCTGCCGAGATTGAGACGATAGGGATTGGTTGACGGCATGGGTGGCGTTTCGTGTTTTATCATCGTCGGGGTGCAATCATCCCTCCACAGCGGTGTAGATTCTTTTTGTTTGAATGTTAGCAATACGGCTTCTCTATTCGTCATGGAGCGCGTGAGGGTGGAAGTGATAATGCCGGGTGTGTAGAATTGTAGGACAGTAGAGCCTGAAAAATCCACGGTTGATGCCAACCTCGTCAAACCATAAGCTAATTACCGGTTAACCCCCCAACCTACCCTTCACCCACCCCAAACCCATCCCCCCATCTCAATGATGACCCCCCCCCCCCCCCCCCGCCCCCACCCCACCCCCCAACCCACTACCAAACCCCCGGAATCACCGCCCACCGCCCGCGCACCTGCTCCTCCCCAAACTTGTCCACATACCACTGCCGCCCCTTCACAGCCCGCGGCAGCATCGCGGCGACCTCATTAAACAGGAAACACCGCGCCGGCACGCACCCCCACCCGGCCGCCATCCAGAACCCGAACCACTCGACCCACTCGACCAGGTAGTGCGGGTACAGCACCACCTTGAACAGCCCCGCCTGCGGTATCTCGTAGTGCTTGTCCACCCCTTTCTTCCCTCTCCCCTCCTTTTGGGGGGTACCATCATCCTTGTCGAGGGGCTTAAAATCGTCCTTCAGCGCGGCAGCTCTCGCCCGCCTCCCGGCCCGCCGCCGTATCTCGCGCAGCTCGTCGTCGTGATAGTAATTCGCGACCAGCCCTAGGTAAAACAGCGCCAGCCCGGCGGAGAATTGGAGAGTGGGGACGGACGCGCTGAGTTGTGCCGTCCATTCTGCTTGGGTGGTTGGGCCGTAGGCTGCGAGCCAGCTGCCGATGGCGAGGCCGTTGAGGACTTGGAAGAGGATGCCGAAAAGCCAGATGAGGATGTGGAGCGGGGACATGGAAGGTTGGAGGAAGGGGAAGAGCAGGGCGCGGTAGGTGTAGTGCAGGACGAAGAGGGAGGCGAGGATTTTGTTTTGGTAGGGGAGGCCTTCTTCTTCTGCCGAGATCAGGTGTGAGGAGGGGGGTGGTTGTTGGGCGGGTAGGGAGTGCAGGTGATAGAGGAGCGTTAGGAAGCCCGGGGCTTCCATGGTCAGCCAGCCGATGCGGCCGGGCAGGTTGAGGCGGGAGGTGACTGAGGTTTTGCCCATGCCGTACCAGGGGATCAGCCATTGGAGGGAGGCGGCCTGGGAACGTGTTAGTTGGTGGGGACGTGGATGTGGACGGGGAATGGGTGAGGTGGAGGTTACCAGAGGGAACCATTTCCAGACGGAGAGGATGAGCTCGTAGTTCTCGCGGTTGGGCGGGTACCAGTTGGGGATGAGGCCCGTTGTGGAGGTGGCCATGGCGGTGGTCGATGGTTGCCTGTAGCTACGGAGCCTGAGTGGTGTGTGTGTGGACTTGTGGAGTTCCCAAGGGACGATTGAGAGCTGTTGTTGTTGTTGAGAGATGAGAAATGAGCCGTGAACGAGGCGAGAGCAAGTGAGAGAGAGCAAGCGGTTGATGAAGGTCGCCGAGTCTCAATTCAAGCGGGGACGACCCGAGAACTACACCGCCACGCTGGACAGACAACTAAAAGAGGAAAGAAGGCCAGTGATACAGAAGAGGGGGCACCGGCCACACCTTGCTCAGCTCGCTGCTTCAAATGGGACGCTGAGGTCTCAACGCCGTCTCAACAGCGAATGATGTCAAGGAACAACGTTGGGCAGGTTACCAGAGACCCAGTTATTTTACAATGGCTGGCCAACCAGAGCACACCATTGCCGCACAATACTAGTATTGATTTGCTGGGGTGTCACCTTCTTGCCTTCGTACCCCTTTTGCTTCCCTCACACTCTTGACGATTTCATTTTGAGAAGGATACAGTTCGGGTGGTTTTGCGGCTGTCATCCAAAGGCACAAAAACAATACGATCTGCACCCTCCGGGGCATTTGGATATGCAGAACACCCGCCTCCGCGAGAATTACAAACCAAAGAGAAAACCAGCCACTAACCGTGTTCAAATGTATGTGCGTGGCAGCCTGTCTATCCATAGACCTGGTCTCTGTAAAATCGAACCCCTTTAACCAAGTGCAACTCTATCCCAAGCCCACAGGCATATCTCCCAGGCGCCCCCCAGCTGTGTCGCTTGCTCACCAACCCGACAGCATGTCATAGCCGGAACCAAAGCCGCTGTACTTGGTACTTGAACACACCGCAGAAACCCAACCGGCCGCCAAGCCTGCTGTGCAGTACATAACCATCCGTAACAACATAAGCATCCATAACACCACAACAAACCAAAACATAACCATATCTCATAACATCATTCCCATCCAATTCATTCCCACCCCCTACATAACCACACAATCCCTCTCCCTCCCACTCCCCCCCGAAGAAACAGGCGGCACCGCCCCCATCTGCGGCGGCGGCGGCACCCCCCTCCTCAACCCCGTTGGCGCACCCCCCCTCACGCCAGCAGCACCAGGATACCCACCCCGCGAACCGTGCCACCCTCCCCCACCCGACGACCCCGGCCCCGGCCCCGGGATTACACCCATCCCCTGCGATTGCTGCCTCCCGCCCCCTCTAGCAGGCCCCCCCGACCCCAACCCCCCACCAGAAGAATTATTATTCCCCGTACTCCCCGGATGACTCGGATGCCCCGCCGGCGGCACATACGGCAGCTGCTTAGCAGCCTGCTCATAGCTCGGCGGCGCGTCCTCGAGCCCTTCATCTGCAGGCCTGTTCGTCATTGGCGCCGCTGTCGTAGCTCCCCCCGCAGCAGCAGTAGCAGTAGCAGCACCATTCCGCGGCGGCAGCAGCGAGCGAACAGTCTGCGTCGTCGCTCTCGGTCTCGCACCACCACCACTCATACTAATATTCCCATTCGCCGAGTGCGGCGTGGTCGACGCCGACGCCGGGCGCGGTTGTGCCGGGGTTGGGCGGCGACCACCCCCGGCGGTTGAGGAGATTGTGGAGGCGAGGGAGGCGGTGGAGCGGGAGGCGCCGCCGCGGCCGCCGCGGGCCATGGACACGTTACTTGCTCCGCCGCGGCCGCCCCGGGCAGTGGATGGGGTGCGGCCTTGCTGCTCGATGAATTGCTCTGACAGGATGCTCTCGCGGCGGTGGCGCTCTTGGGCAGTGCGGGCGCGCTCGTCTTCTTCTTCTTGGAGTTGTAGCGCCAGGGCGAGGTCGCGGTCTTCTTGCTCGTGTTTTGGGGATAAGGGCGGGTTGTCGGTGGCGGCGCTTTGCCGCGCTGTTTGCGTGCGGCCGCGGCGGGCTGGGACGGTCGTCCAGTTGGTGTTGTTGTCTCCGTCGACGGCGTCGGTCCAGTTTTCGGGCACGGTGTCCCGCGAAGGGCCCGGCTGAAAGTCGTGCGTGGCGCCGCCGACGACGCGGAAGTCGCCGGAAAAGAACTCGGCGCGCTCGCCGTTGACGTCGACAAGGGATTCCCACACCACCTCGGCGTGGCCGGCATATCCGGCGTCAGTGACGAGCGTGAGTAACTCCAAGGTCTGCGGGTGTCTGTAGAGGGTCGAGAAGTGGTCGTTCCGGAATAAAATTGCCACAGAGCCGGGCTTCATCGCCTTCTTGATGACGGCGAGCCCGGACTTGGTGAGCTGCGTCGCCGAGATGCTGAGGAACGACTTGATGGTCAAGATGTCCTGGTAGATCTGCTGCTCCTCCGGAGACAGGCCCTGGTGGTGGTTGCACAGCTTCTCTTCGAGCTCCTCCTCCCTAAACAGCAAATTCTGCACGTCTTCATATGACGCCGCCTGCCGGGAGAATGCCTCGTACACAGCGTCGTCCTTGGAGGGAAGCCAGCCGTGGATGAGCGGGATGGAAAAAGTCGAGTAGAGCGCCATTTCTTTGGTGTGCTCAAACGTGCCGGGAATCATGTCAGTCCGTTCAGTCGGGTGGAGATGCGTCAGCGACGTCCGCTTAAACGCCGTGACCACCTCCGGCGTCGGAACGTAACGCGGGTTGACGTTCATGCCGGTGTGGAGCCCCTTGAGGAAGTCGTACAGCTCCGTCACGTCCGGCAGCGGGACGTCGGGCTGCGTCCGTCTTTCCGACATGAGCTCGTCAAAGACGGCGTCGAGCAGCAGACCGAGGCTGACTTGCTCGCGCGACCTAAGCGTCTCGACAAGCGCCGTGTTTGTCTTGTCGGCCGGGGTCGTCAGGGTGAGAGCGTTGACAAGTGCGACCAAGGGGCACGGCCCGTTGGCGTTTTGAACGAGGATGGGCGACGTCCTGGGGTTCTTGGCAGCTCTCGCATCGTGCCAGTTGATGTTCTTGATCTGGTATGTTTCCGACTTGTCGACAGGCCGTGGGGGCTGCGGTGGCGGCAGTTCGGCCGACTTCCGGGGTGGGGGCTTGGGAGCCTCCTCGAGGGCCTCCTCGGTGGTTGCCTCCGCTGCAGGAGCTACCTTAGCGGCGACATCATCATCCTTGAAGTTCTCCCAAGTGCTCTGCCTTAAAACGGGTTCAGGCCGTGGTTCGATGTCGATAAGGTTCCAATCGTCAGCTCCCGCAGTCCCCTTGCCCGGCACTGGCGGCGGCGGCACGACGCCCTTCCCTTTGTCGAGAGTCTTCAGATCGTCCCAAGCATGCGCATCCTCAAGACCCTCCTCACCGGCCGTGCTAATGAGCGGCACGGAAAGAGTCTGCTTCTTAGGCTCCTCTTCCCACCCACCAGAGCCCTCCTCCGATGGCAAAGACACAAGTGCCGGCGAGTCTGATCCCGGCCCGGGAGTGGGCTGGCGCGACGGCCTGGCTGAGGCCCATACATTGTCCCCCACGGAGTCTTGCTCTGGTAGCCTCGGCACTGGCGGCGCTGCGCCCTTGCCCTCGTTCAAGGCCGGTTGCCAGGGGTTGGTGCTCGACTCGTTCACGCTGAGCTGCGAGAAGTCGGCGACGGGGACAGACGGCACGGGTGGGATATTTGGCGCCGTTGCTGGCTTGCCCTGGCCGGCCCCAGCGCTGAGCGACATCTTTCTCTTAAACGGATTCGTCTCGGGTTTGGAGCCTCCACCGGGCATAAGGGCTGTCGGCACCGGAGCAGACCCCTGGTTTGGCTCCGTCCTCTGGCTCGCGTCTGCATCCACCCCATAGCTACTTCCAGGCCTAAGAGTCGCCGGCACCTGGCTCATGTCGCCTGCGCTGGGGAGTGCGGGCGCACCTTCGGCCCAGATGTTGCCCTCGTCCCCAAAGTCGGTAAAATGGGCAGCGGCGCCGGTTCGCAGAGAGTTCGGTACGTCGGCTGGCGCTGGGTTCGTGCTGCCTTGCTGGCCCGGCTGATGCTGTGCTCCATCCCCCCATATCGCCTCGTCTTCGGTATTGCTCGGCGACCAGGCGCCCCGGGCGTGCTCCGGCACAGCCGGGTCAAGCGCCGCGGACTGAGGGAGCGGTTTTCGGGTCACCATTGCGCGGTGCAAAGGCGAAGCTGGAATTGAGTCGATCTGGCGCCGGGGGAGAAAGGAGGGATAGGTGGTGCTGTCGGACGAGGTCTCGTGGGAGGCAGCCAGCCGGCGGGGTCGCAGGTCGCAGGTCGCAATGCCTGTCGCACGTAGCACAGGCGGTGGCGGGAATTGGTTTGAATCTCTGGGATGCGCAGGTAAATCGGCGGCCCTGAATCTAAATATTGGGTCGCTATCGTGTTTTGAAGCGGGCTGTCGTACGCAGTTGCATCATCTATGAACGCTGGCTCTAAGCCGTGGCACTCCGCCGTAACTCGTTGGATGCGACTCCAAACGACGGCACTTGGAGAGTCGAAATTTGGAGGAATAGAAGGCGCAAATCGTTATATGTTTCGCCGAGGGTGGATATTGGAAGCTGCGGGCGCTCAGATTCCCTCCTTCTCGTATATTTTTCAAGAAGCCACGCAAACAATCGTGACCTTTGCTCGGGTGGTTGGCAGTTAGATGGCGGTTGCATGCAAGGCGCACTTGTTGGGAGGGTTGAGTTGACCCGCCCCGCGTCATAACCACTGGGGCCGAACCCGCCAGCGCCAGTGGGGCGGCCCGGAAAGGCAAGTGGCTCGGTGGGGGCCCGGGGTCTTGGCCAATCGGACGGGTTTGAGCCACGGCCGGCTCCAGGGCCTCGTCATCTCGCCAGGCTGCCAGACGTTGTTGCCACAGGCGGGTGCTGCTCTTTTGAGTGACAGCTCTCCGATTGCGCGTCTTTTCGTGTGCCGCGGTTGCCAAATACACGGGTCGGGTGCGAATGCGAGGACCTTTCACAACAACATCCAGAGCCAACAGCATCGAGAACCGGCCTGAGGTCTGATGCAAATACATGCAGGTCGAGGCAGCTCCGACATGTTTCCCCGAAATGGACCCTGCATGGCTGATGACATGAGTTGATGACATGAACAAAAACATCAATCGGCCGCTGAACTCTCATAGCATCTCGCATGTGATTATAACAGATACATGAATCCCCAGGAGTCTCACGCTACATATGCAAATGACCTCCAACGCCAACGGCCCAGTATCGGAGACCGAGAATCAAAAGACAAAATCTATGCCGTACACACAGCACCTCCCCGTTTTAAACAGTACGCCCCCCTCTCACTATACCCCCAGCGAGTTCAGCCGCCGACAAGCGGGCATGTCGAACGTCTTGGCCACCTCCATCTTGTCCGGGTCCTGGAAGAACCAGCCCTGCGCCGCGTTCTGCAGCTGCTGCTTGTGCGCCATCTCGTTCTCGCACTTGAGGCGCAGCTGCTGCACGAGCACCACCTCGGCGCGCTTGTCGAGCGACGACAGCTTGGACGGGTTGTAGGCGTGCACGTCGGCCGGGTTGAGGTAGTATTTGACCTTGAAGTGCGGCATGGTGCGCTCCATCGTGTACAGCGGCGGGTGCGGCTCGTCAAACGCCATGCTGGGCGTGGCCGGCGTCGACGAGGCGAGGCCCGAGAAGATGGACGACAGGATCGGCCAGACGACGAGCAGGATGATGGGTAGCAACCCGATGATGGTGCTCCACGCGCTCGCGGGCTCTTCTTGCCCCGGGTTGCGGGGCCGCGCCCGTGGCCGCGCGCCGCCGAACTGATGCACCCTGACGCCGGGCCCGCCGCCAAAGTTAAAGACGAACTGCGGCCCGCCGCCAAAGTCTGGAAACGTCAGCTTTCCGTTAACAAAGGGAGATATCAAAAAAAATCAAAAAAATCACCCACCTCCAAACGGCCCACCAAACCCTCCTCCCCCAAAGAACCTTGCAAACATCTCCTCGGGACTGATCTCCTCCTCCCCCCACCCACCACCACCGCCCCCTCCTCCCGCTCTCCTGCCCGCAAACCCAGCAAACGGATTCTGCTGCGCCTGCGCCTGGGCACTGGCGAACCGACTGTCAGGATCCGTCCCGAACCGGTCAAACTTGTCCCTCTTCTCCTTGTCGCCCAGCACGCTAAACGCGCGCGCCACCATCTTGAAGGCCTCGTCGGCGTGCTCGTGCCCGTTCTTGTCCGGGTGCGTCAGCAGCGAGAGCTTGCGATAGGCTTTTTTCACCTCGCCATCCGTGCACGTCTTTTGGAGCTCGAGGATCTCGTAGAAGGCCGTCGGCTGGCACCGCCGGATGCGCAGCACCGCGGCCTTCTGCTCGACCGTGTACTTGCGCTCTTGGTTGCCCTGGTTGTGCTCGCGCCGGTTGCGCGCCGAGGCGTCGTTTTGGGACGCCGAGGCGCCTGAGGTGGAGGCGTCGGGCATGGTGTCGTCGGGTGGGAGGGGCCCCGGGTATCAGGTCGTGCGCCCACGGGGGGAGAGCGGTTGCCCGAGCAAAGGTCGGCGCCCGAGAAGCAACGGGCGTGGAGGGATCGGTGCCCTGGGAAAGGAGGCTTGAAAAGCGAGCGAGCAGTGTTGGTGCTGTCCGTTGGAGCTGTCGCGGGATCGATCGATGTCACTCGCAGATGTGGGATCGTGGCTTCTATCGTCTCGAGGACCCCCTAACTGTGACAGCAGCTTGTAAAGTTGCCCGCAGTCTGCCCACGCAGCCAAAGTCGCAGATATCAAGCACAGCCGGGGCTGGTATTAAACGCCGAATTGTTTCGGCGACCGCCCGAATCTCAAAAAATAGTCTGGCGATGGCTGAGCCGTCCCTTTCTTCGTTTGCGCAAGTCTGCGAACAATGAACACATTCCAGAACGACCTGGACGTCCGTGCGCTGTTGGCATCAGACGGCGCGGCGAGCCAGACTCAGTGGGTGGGGTCGCTGAAGCAGCAGGGGTCCTGCTTAGTCATGGCGATAGCGCGATAAGCCGCAGCTCACGACGTCACTGCTCTCAAAAAGCTTCGCGGACGCGTTGAGAGCAGCGAGCTGTTTGACGAGGCGACCAAAAATCCACAATTGAACAACAACAACCGTCAATTCCCGCCGTCAGACCTCCCAACCCGAACCTCAACGACACATAAACACCCCGCCAAAATGGCACCCACAGACGACCCGGAACCGCCCCTAGGCGTCGCATCCCAGCTCAAAGCCTGGGGAAGTAAGTCTCACCCACCCCCTACCATGACAAACAAACACTAACCATGCCCCCCCCCC
>MU854721.1:0-15596 GCA_033296685.1 Parachaetomium inaequale | reverse complement strand
TTTTTTCTTCTTTTTTTTTTTTTTTTTTTTCCTTTTTCCTATTTCCTTAACTTTCTTTTAGGCTTAAATATCTAATAAATAACGTACATGATAAGCGAGCCGCGCAGACAAGCGAGTCGCGCACGTCTCACCACAACACGTCCTCTTTACACCTAACATCGAATTTCTCAACAACCTAATATGCCTCCGACTTCAAATGAAGCCAAGGTGATCTTGGCTCTTGAGGCTCTTAGAAACAACAAAAAGCTAAGCCTTCGAGCAGTGGCTAGGCTCTATAACGTGCTAGAAGCAACCCTCCGTGACCGACGCGCCGGCCGGCCTGCACGACGTGATATTCTAGCCAACTCATGCAACCTGACGGATCTAGGAGAGCAATCTATAGTTCAGTATACCATTGAGCTATCTGTACGTACATTTCCTCCTTGGTTACATAGTATAGAAGATATAGCTAACTATCTATAACGTGAATATAATATACCCCTTGTCGACTAATGCTAGATATATAACTTCGTTAAATGCTAGCTAGAGCTCCGAACGCATTATATATATAGATATAACTACTAGAGGGCTAAGTATAAGGATCTAAAGGCTATTGGGAAGTAGTTTACCTTTGTATAGAACGTTAAGACTAAGTATAGTATCGTAGTATAATAGGACACTCTTAATAGGTCAAGGAAGATAGCATCGGCACAAAGAGTTATGAAGGTATCGTGAGGCAATCAGTCGAGTTTCCCATTTGCATCTGCATATAAGAGACTAATCCTTGGAGAAGGAAGAATTCCCTCTCCTGCGGATTAGGATCAGGGCTACTGATATGGCCAGACACGAGCCTCGCCCCTGAATCGCGCAATCTTCGCACCCATCTCGCCACCCATTCCATGTGCAGTGACACGTAGAAGACGATATCTATAACTTCGACGAGACTAGGTTTATAATAGGTATTATCTTCATAGGTATAGTAGTTATAACCTTAAATAGCTTAAGTAGGGTAAAGCTAGCCTAGCCTAGTAACTGCGAATAGGTAATAGTTATCTAAAGAGTCAATGCCCTTAGTTAGACTATCCCCCACTTTTTACAATATCGATAGCCTTCGGGCGTTTCCCTCTCTCGAGGCTACAGCGGGAGGGAACGAGCAGGTCCACCTGGCCTCCAGCCTGGCCAACCTGAAGATCATTGCCGGCAACCTGGGCCAACGAGCCACTGGTGCCAGAAAAAAGCCGATTCCATGGAAGTCAGTTAAAACTGGAGATGACGGGGAAAAGGAGCTGTTGCTCGAGCCGTGCAAGGACGACCGCGAGGTGGCAGAACTGTACTCTACAAATCTGGGCACCGGGCCCGTCTTGATCGAATGGAAGGTGGTGCCCGTAGTATTGCCGCTGGAGCAGAAGGACAAGCTCAAGGACCGCGTTTACAACTTGGGCACCGTGCTGAAGGCGACCGGAAAGCCTTCTGAGATACGGACGCTGGACTACATGGGCATCCTGGAGAAGCCCGTCGGCGATACAGCAGATAAGGAGTACGGCATAGTCTTCCGGATCCCGGGCGGACAGACACCCTTTTCGCTACACAGTCGGATCTCTGAGCCTGGAACAACCCCATCCCTAGATCAGAAGTTCAGTCTAGCGCGAGCGCTGGCGAACGCCGTATTATTTCTGCACCTGGCCTCGTGGCTCCACAAAGGCATCCGGAGCGACAACGTGCTCTTCTTCGCCGCCAGTACTTCCACCATCGATCTCACCGAGCCGTACCTAGGGGGGTTCGAGTACAGTCGTTTTAACGAACGGAGTACCCTGACGGAAAACACGGACGATGACCTCGAACATAACCTCTACCGCCACCCAGAACACCAAGGCTGGCCTATGTCCGGGGATGGGCATAAGCAGAGAACTACCCGCAAGTCGTTCACTTACCGAGCCGACCTGTACAGCCTAGGCGTTACGCTGCTCGAGATCGGCCTCTGGGAGACGGCCGCCCAGATATATACCGCCAGTGCACCCAAGGCTGCCGAAGGAAAAAGGCGGAAGCAGTCGTTCGAAACGGCATTTCTAGGCAAGCTTCCGCTGCTCAGGGCGCAGATAGGCGGTATTTACACCGGCGTCACCGAGCGGTGCTTGCAGGGGGACTTCGAGTTGAACTATAGTGGTGAGGCTGGAACCATCCAAGAGGCGTTCTATATATCTGCAATTAGACCGCTCGAGTCATGCACTGTATAGTAGTACACGGCCGTCTACGATTTGCTCGCCGTTCGCGGGGGCTTCTGTTCTCATGGTGGGTTTCCGACCGCCCCAATTCCTGCAGCCAGAAATTAGTATGGGAGCGCCGGAGTTTACAAGTTCTGTACCGGCAACCGTTTGTGCCAGCTTACGGTAGCAATCGCGGCCCTCACCACCACCGGGGAAATTGCGTACGTTGTCAAGGTGACCGCACTGAAGGACAACGGAGACAACTCAGTCACCAATACCACGCTCGCCGACAACGCAACGTTCGCAAACTACACTGCCGCCTCCAGCTATGGCACACAGGTTGCACAGACTTGGGCGGCTCAGAACGGGACGTACCTTACCACTAGCATGTGAGCAAGGGTGATTTGTACCGATGAAACTCGAAGGAATATGATGGGAGAGTTGAGACTTGAGAGATACTACGTCGGTGCGGTCGTTTCCTGTCACACCCAGCTTCCTTATGTTGGATTGCAGCACCAGCCACTGGTTGAATGACCAGAGCGGCACATGGTTCATTTTTCAATCATTGCATCATTTGTTGGCGTTGAGTTTGCGCTTGGAAGCCCATGTATATCGTCATGTCACATCCTCTGAGATCATGGAAGCAGCTTCACGCAGGAGACAGAACCTGACAATCACATTCGTTTTCCTTTTCCAACACCACCGTACACTCAGTTTTGAGGATGGATATTGAGTAGTCCCTTTGGGTGACATAAGCTTGCTGAAGCCATGGCATCTGCGGTTTTGTTTCTATCCAGACGTTAAGTCCGGCTCGGTGCCAGATGACGCCCAATCGTACTGACATCCGCCGAGTTACGCACTCACTCCGATTTCACGAGTTCTTTTCCAAGAGAAGAAAACACTGGAGCTTTGAGACGCCGTTCCACACTAGAGATGCGGCAACTGGGTTCCCAAGCAACCATATCACGAAGCAAACGCACGAGCGCCGCCCGCTAGACTGCGGAGAGGTACTCGGCCCGTTTAGCCAAACCTGTCCCCCGGCGGCGGTATCGGGTACTTGAAGGTTATCATTCTTGAAGCCCGACCACCACCAGTTTTGTGGCGACGTAGCTATAGATTCCCCAGAACTATACCGACAAACCATATTCGCTGTAGATAACCCTTCCCTTCTAATAAGCAGGGATAGGGCTATTCTATTGGATAATAGGAGCAAATAGTTCCTTAAAGGTATAGAAGCTAATTTGAAATACCAACTAGTAAGTAGATGCCCCCAACCCCAGCAGCCCCCATATCCAGCGCCACGCGAAGCGTTTCAGAGTCAATAAAGCACGACTAGCCGGCGAACGTTGCTGGAATCATCATGTAGAGCTCACAACTTTCCCTGCCAGGCACCAATATCTTCCCCAACCAACACTCCCATTCCCTTTCCTCCTGTATCTTTGCCTGTCCCGCGTTCAATCAACTCCGGCAACCTCCTTGCTTCACTCGAGGAAGATGGTTTGACAACTCGCTGCCTTCTCCAAAACATCGCGACTCGGAGTCATTTCAACCGCATCCGGCACGGGAGGGCTGTCAATCTGGCTGGGCCAGATCAATCCGTGTTCCAGAGCGAGCTGGATGGCCGGGTCCAGTGCCTGCCAATTGCCTCCATCCGGCTTCGGTACGCCAATGGACATCAGATCAAAACGCCCGATCCTCCGGAATGACATGGTCTCCGTTGCGTGGTCTACTTTCTGTAGGATCAGACCCCTAATATAAGCGGTACACTCGTTCGGCCTATACCACCGAGCGGCCAAGCCTGTACAAATAACGACTGGTAACAGGAAGCGATCGGTGTCGACGATCGAAGAGTCAGCGGTAGAGTCATACCGGAGGCCGATGCTGGCTACCGCGTCATCGTCCCGGTCATCACTGGAGCCGAAAACCAAGAGCTTCCAGCAAGGACCCGTGATTCGAAGCACGCTTCTTGACTGTGCCTCGGGGCCGAGGAAAGGGTCACCGAGCTTCGGAAATAGAGTATGAGCGATGATATGAGCGACCAGCTCGGCCCCCTCGGTGCGAAGATACGCAAAGTCAACCTCGCAGCTTATAGGACCGTTGAGCGAAGCCCAGGACCATGATGGTGCCGTCACTCCCTCAATATGTGACAGTCTCATTGCAGTCTCGGGTCGAGTCGAGACCCATAGCAGCTGGTGTTCGAGCGCGAGGTTCCAATGTCCTGCAAGATATTCCACTTTTCTGTCGGTGCCGGAGTTGAGATTATAGTGCAGTTCGCGGGCTAGGGCCGAGATAGCGATGAATCTGTCGGTCTGAAAGCTCAGTCCTGCCTTTGTGTAACGGGGTATCACGTCGGTAGTCCATATTGAGACGAGATTGTGGGCTTCGTCCAGTGAGAGCTTCCTAAGATCCTCCGAGCCGGCTCCGAAACAGCTAATGGGTCTGAATCCCAAAACTGTGGAAGGGCTTTTTGAAGTCACCACCGTCTCAGGATTCAACTCGGAGGTAAGCAGTTCCTTACATTCCCAGTATATTCTTCGCCGTCCGAAATGAAGGACCCGGCGTGATAATAGACGTTCTTGAAGCACCCAGGCGCGTGAATGGACCGGAGAGTTGTCAATATTCCTGGTTAGGTCTCCCTCACTCATCCGTGGCCTGTATACCCAGAGGTCCTTACTCCAATCGTACCACCTGGTTTCGACAACCAGGGGGTGAAACAGTGTTGGATCTCGGGAGGAAAAGCAGCCACCATGGCTGTCGGTGGCCTCCAGGGCTGCAATGTTGCATACCCCATGGCGGTAGACATCAGCCATCCGGGTACATTCCCGTTCCCAGTCTCGTGTGTCGCCCTGGATGATGCAGAGCGAGTCGATCCAAATATATTTCAAGCCGAGGGACCTAGTGATATGTGTGGCGTCGGCAAAAGTCCTCGGTATGTCGTGCCACGGAATCCGTTCAGAGAGTTGTCGTCGGTTTTCGGTCTTCAGTGTCAACGGATGGGCCCCTCCCCAGCAGTGGCTGAGAGTCGTGTACCTGGGCGGCGCCGAACAGGGCTCAAGCAGCATCTCCGACGTCTCTATTACCCGCGGCATTTGGCCCGGTTTGCCGAGAAAAATAAGCCTGGTCGGCAGCCAGGAAGCCGCCGTCATGAGCATGGCCCTACTGCTCCTACATCTGACGTGATGTGCTTCGCAGTCTTCCAACATCCCTTTTGCCCACTGCATCGACCGCTCGGATGAAGTCGAATCGCATTCGCCCTGTGGCCTCCAGGGCGAAGCTAGGAGAGGCTCGGCCTCCAATCTCTCTGTTGTTGTACGAGTCAGCCAGAGACGCTCAGCTCGCCAAGATCCAGGTTGCCGACTGGATTGCAAATAAGCCTACCAAGAGGTTCAAACACGAGACATCCTTTCTCAACGATATTGCCATGAGTGTTTTCTAGGCCGAACGCAACAACAAGTCGGCGATCATTCTCGGCGACATGGACCCTGATCGGAGACTTATTTTGATTCCCAAGCCCCGGTTTCTCGAAAAGCTCCAGCTTCTCGTCTTGTACGATTTCATCCAAGATCATAGCGCACAGACGGCATCGAGTCCTTGCGCAGTCTCGCAAAGCCTGTATGTCTTCGTGATGCCGCTCCGACCGCATCCTGCTGAACAGATATTCATCGATGGGATCGTCGTATTCGTTGTCTTGCCCTGCGACTCCGACGAAAAGGGGCTGGCACAGGTCACAAAATGCTGCATTCATTTCTCGCATACGTGGTTGGCAGATGGGTTTCCTTGACCTTGCCCGCCAGGCTGTCCTGTGCAAGGTGAAGACCAGGGCGAAGAGTGAGGATACCTTCCTTACTTTAGACAACTTGGCTGAGGGGAAGACGTTGACCATAAATAGCAGTTAGCGCTGTGCAACCTGCATGGCCAAATGCTGCGCCACACACTGGCAGGACTGCAAGAGGAAAACCGGTTGCACTCACTCGATGTGTACACCTCCACTCTGGCCCGATCCACCAATAGGACTTTCCAGCCTCCCGATATCCCTTGTGTTGGCGAGGTTGGCTGCAGTGCTCTATGCCTGCGCCACCAGAGCCTTCCAGCTCTTTAAGAGCACTCCCTATAGCCTCCCCGACCTCCTTGTAGACAAGACTGAACATCTCAATCGTTGCTTTCTGCACCCCGGGCAGAGCCTTGCCAAGATGGGCCGCAACATTGCAGGCGAACGCCTTGTCTTTGCCGTTGCTCTTGAAGATACTCCAGAGATCACGGGGCTGTTCAAAGTCTTCTTTTGTTACTCCCGTCGAGTACAGAGTCCCCTTGCCGACCCACTCATCATGGGTAACGTCCTTAGGACCCAGACGAAGGACCGGAAGAGGAACCCACTGTGTGTGACTGTGTGCCGAAGGGAGGGTTAGCATCCGGTTCCATTTTCCAACTAAAACTCCAGTCAACAGAAGCCAGTCTGGGAGGACTCACTGTAGTCAGGACCACCTCCGTAATTTCCATCCACCCGCATCGGCCCGTCGCGTTGGAAAGGCGAGTAGACGTAAGAAGCGCGATTGCACGGCAGCTGCTGATAATTCGGGCCTATCCGGTATCTGGCTGCGCCCGGGTAACTAAACATACGTGCCTGCAGCATGGGGTCGACGCTGGGTCCAATGCCAGGAACCATGTTACTGGGACTGAAAGCGGCCTGCTCAACGTCCTGGAAATGGTTGTCGGGGTTGCGGTTCAGGACAAGTCGACCGACGGGTCGGAGGGGGTAGTCCTTGTGCGGCCAGATGCGGGTGATGTCGAAGATGTTCCAGCGATACGTCTCGGCTTCCTTGGGATGCATGATCTGAAAGTACATGGTCCACGATGGGTAGTCGCCGCAGTCAATGGCATTGTAGAGGTCCTTGATGTGGTGGTCCGGCTCCTCTCCTGCCAGTCGCAATGCTTCCGAGGAATCCAGAGTCTTGATGCCCGCGTCGGGTTTGAAGTGAATCTTGACATGCTTGTATATAAAGTATTAGAGTTACCGAATCGGGTAGGAGGAAGAGGGTATGTGTGGCCGCTTGAGGAGGGGTGTGGTAGGTAAGGGCAGGGCTTAGCCCTACCTACTATACGGGGCAAGCGCCCACATCTTCTACGCCCTGTAGGCTGGCCGACCTCTTCTTCCTTACCACCACAATTCATTATTAGTACATCCATCAACCGCCTCACGGCTCCTACAGTAACTACTCTGAAGGACTTACGACACTCACGCCCTCAACACCGGCCTGTACCGGGTCAAACGCGAGCAACGAAAAGAAATCTCATTACGTCTCTCCGTCTGGGCATACGGGAGAGAAAGCTCACACCTGACCTGGAACATGTGGGAGAAAAGATGGTGGAATCAGACGAGGTGGCATGCCTGCCTAGCTCAGGTGCGAGACCCGAGCTTAGACAGGCTCTCTTAATTAGATACCTAAATGATCCCCACGAGATAACAAAAGCAAGGACCAAACTGAGTCCCTTGCCAGGCGAAAGAAAGAAGTCCCTGCCCAGCTCAACACCCCCAAAGCCAGCACTCGATATGACTTCCCCGAAGGCCGGGGGCGTGTTGAAAGAGGCCGCGGCAGTTAGCTCGTCAAAATCCCGCAAAGGGAGACCCGTCGAGAGAATCTTTGAAAGACAGCGCGATGTCAGAGTCTCCAGGAACAGACATGTCCTAGGGTCCTTCAAAGAGGGCCGGCAGCACGTTGAAAGACCCTTCAACAAGCGGCAATCCGTAGGGGCCGCCGCTATGAATAGTGCCGACAGGACCACGGGCCAACGAAGCAGCACGGGGGTTGCGGGCCCGGGGCTTCTTGAACTGGCCGAGCGACTGGGGGTGGACTCGGTGGTAGGTCCTCAGGTGCTGCGAGACATTGTCCGGTCTCTTGAAGGATGCGGGACAGAGAGGGCAGCGCTCAAGGCCCTCGCCGGGCGCCATGCTCTTGACATGTCTCTGGAGCGTGTCCTTTCGGCTGAAGAACTGGCCGCACTTGCACGCGAACGGTAGATGGCCGGCCGCGCGGGCGTGTTGCATGAGCTCCACGTCGTTGTTGAAGAGCGAGCGGCATGCATTACAGCTGTGGGGGGCGACCGACTCTTGGCTGTGTTCGTTCTCCTTGGGCTGAGGCTGCAAGCGACTGGTTGGGTGCCGTGAGGTCAGCCGGAGGGAGAAAAAAAAAATAACTTACTCGGCCATTTTGTCAAGAGATGAGGTGTGATGCCCGTCGTGATGCAGTATAATACCTCTGGGGGAGTTGGCTAACTATTTATCGCCTGAGGGAGGGTAAGTCTCTGGGTTCCTCTGAGGTACTTCCGGGTGGTGACTAGGTCGTTTGCCAACTCACCACTTCAAAGCCATTTTTGGCCAATCGTTTTGCCGAAGGCGGGTGAGCAGCTGGTTCGGGTAGGGTGGAAGGGTGGAAGGGTGGAAGGGTGGAAGGGTGGAAGGGTGGAAGGGTGAAAGGGTGGAGGGAGGGGGACTCGCGTGACACAGCGGCTGGAAAATCTGCACGGGCAGGCCTTCAGTCAGCCCTGGTGATGCTCGAATCGGATGATGTTAGGCTCGAATCGGGACTTGGTAAGCAACCAAAGCGAAGAGGAGAAGTGAGATCGATTGAGACGTTTTCTGGGGGCACTTACATGCTTCAAGGCGGCAAGCTGTTCCACCTCATGCTTGAGCAGTATAAGCGCTGCAGTACGCGGCGCAACAATAACGAATTGAAGGCAGCAACTGTGATGATCGTATTTCTGAATCAACTGTGGACAGTGCTGGCGGGCCTCGACAGCCAGCCTTCTCCCTTCAGCGGGGTTGGGTCATGGGCTGCTCGTCTCATTTCCCTGGTACATACACCTAGTGACCTTCTCGTCCATGTACTCAATAGTCGACACCGAAGTCAAGTTGTGCACTTGTTTACATACCTGTCGGGCACTACCTCGCTCTCCCTCGGTTGCCTTGTCACCCTGCATATGACTCACCTCCAGTTGTGGGTGAGGCCATGCCAGAGAAATGCTTCCCCCCCTTCCTTCTCGGTCGGAGGATGTAGAAAGATGTACAAATCGCGAAAGGCGCCGGGCTGCTCTTGGTAGATCCTCAGCCACCGCCCTTGCTAGAGTAAGGCTCTCGGACATGCAGTTGCCCGACGCCGGCTTCGATCTCTTCACGTCGGAGGATGGGCTATATTGGTCAGAGCTCGAGTGTCCGGTGCAGAGTCTGTTTACGCTTGGGACATAGACAACCTGACGTTGGCGGGAATCGGATCCATCCACCCGCACTCACCTCAATTGGGGCATCAGCTACAAAAAGTATCGACTAGGGCCTCTACCTCGCCATCATTTGGATCCCCTGCCGAGATCTGCAACGCATCTTTTACGTCGGCCAAGCTCATTCTCGCCGTCCTCCCCCGCGAGTGCGTCAAGAGCGACGCTACCCGAAGCACGTTCTTGATGCGCCGCCCATCCAAAGGCAGGGTGCCGAGTGCCTTGAACTCGTCCGGTGTGATCTCATGGTTGGCTTGCCCAGCAATACCTGCCCAGATGATGGCGCGACGGTCGGCCTCGGCGAGCTTGAACTCGATCCGAATGTGTATTCTCGAGTAGAATGCCTCGTCAAAGTCGGCCAGACGGTTGGTCGTCAAGAAAAGGATACCTGATTGATATTCAAGCAACCGCAACAGAACTACGCCGGGTACGTTAGCCGGCGACCATCCGGTTCAGGAGGTCGGGGAATTGACTTGAGACCAGGGCATTCCTTTCAAGATTGTCTTCGCTTCGTCGGGCCATGAACGTGTCCGCTTCATCGAACAGGAGGATGGCCGCCCATCGTTGAATACGCTGAAAGATGAGCCGCAGTCCTCTTTCAATCTTGTCGATTTCAAGTCCCAGCTCGCCTCCGGTTGTATAGTACAACGGACATTTCAAACTTTCCGCCACGGTTTCTTTCAACACGACGTCAGCCGCGAACCCAGTCAAAACGACACTTGACAAGGAGACGAAATGGGACCTACCGGCAGTCATCGTCTTACCGCTTCCAGGCGGTCCGTGAAGGAGGAACACAAGGCCCCTGCCTTTCCCAGCCACGAAGTCATCGAATGCCGAGCCAGCATCCCGATGCTCGCCCACCAACTTCCGGACTGAATCCTTCTGCTTCTGGTCGATTTGCAGGGCGGCATACGCGTTCGGGTTCCACTTGATGTCGGAGATACCGTCGACCAGGTAGAAGCCCCATGTCCGTTTGCTCAAGGAGAATCCCGGGATGATGGGCGGCATCGTGATGAGCTGCAGGTCGGTGACAGTCTTATCCGTGGGTCCGGTCTGCGACGGGGAGGCCGACGATGAAGCCGATTCTTTGGTGTCGATCTTGAGGGATTCCTGAATCGCTTTGGTGAGCTTCATGGGGCCCGCATTGCGGTCTTCGCCATTGATGTTGGGTGGTGCGGGAAGCGCATTCTCGGGCTCGTCTGACCCAACCGATCCACGAAGAATGGCAGAAGGGCCTGACTTATCCTTCCGCACATGGTCACGATAAGCCGGATTCTCCTCGATGAACCCAGGTGGGTCGACGACGATTCGGCCCCTGCACTGCAGCTCTGACCGTCAGCGCATTCTCTCCACGCCCGCAGCACAACATGTGGGACTCCTCACCTGCGAATTTGGGGTGATGCGGAAGGTTCCAAACGTCTGCGGGCTCCCGTCTGTTGGGCTGGGAAACCCTCTCGCCTCGTCCGCAACCTCCCAGAACGGTCCGTCATAGTGGCAGTGGGAGCCCAAGACGATATGGTTTCCCTGGGCTTTGTTGGTACTGGAATCCTCGCACAGCCTCCTGTACTCTACCCCTCGCCTCCTCAGAGCTGGCAGCAGAGTGTTTTTTTCAGGGTGGTGCAAGAGCGGATAGACCGGAAGATCAGTGATTCGTTTGATCTCGGTGAAACCGTTGACCGTGAGCTTGGCGAACACGGTTCCAAAAGACGAATTGTCAAAACCCGTGTAGGCCACCGTGATCTCACAGCAGGGCTCCTTATTGTCGTCGAGCACCTCTTGACAAGATTGCACCACAGCCGCCCAGTACACCTCGACTGGGGACAAACGCCGATGCGGCAGCACAACCAGCGATCCCGGGATGAATATGAAGCGGAGGAGCTCAAACGTGATCAGCCCGTTCTGCTCATAGTCGTTCAGGTTTTGGAGGGTGCGCATCATGTAGTCGGTCTGGAACGCCTGCAGCAGCTTCAGCTCGCCACGCAGTCTATCGTCGACGATATCGGAATCGAGCTCCAACAGCGCCTGAATGCGGTTTTGGCAGTGGTGCAACTCGGTATAGGGCTCGGGTATGATGATCGGGTTCTGGTGCAAGTTGATGTTGACGTAGTCCGCCGCGAGGGCGGCGAAGGCGGCGCGCAGCGTGGGTGACTGGATCTCCAGTTGCGTCGTCTTGGCCACACCACTGTCACGGTTGTCGCCATGGTGCGGCACGATGCGCCGCAGCACGAGGGCAACGTCGCCGAACCGGCCTTCCTTACGTCGCTGCTCCTGGGGATTCTCACCGGTCCGATACACCTCGGCGATGCTCCCCCACGAATATGTCTCCTGCGTTACATCTTCGAAATGGGTCCGATAGCTGCTGGGCTCGTCGTCAACCTTGGTCTTCTTCGCCTTGGCGGGATATGCAGCCAGCAGATCTTCGAATTCGCTCTCTTCGTTCTTTGAGCTGCTCATGACTGGATATATCCGAAGAGCCGGTGTTGGTGGTTGGAACTTGGAAGTTGGAAGATGTTGGAGGAACCAGAAGGTACCGGGGACCAGAGCCAGTGACGGAGATGGGACTGAAACGTTGGAGGATTAGGGAGACGGAGAGAGCCAGACATTACGCGACTGTCGAATTATTGCGCAAGGCTCTCGATATCGGCGTCTGCCTGCAGAGAAAGCGGGGTTGGAGGTCTCGAACTTCCTGATTTGAGGGCGCCACGATGCAGGCCACGATGCAGGCCACGATGCAGCTCGCCCTGCTTTTTGGAGGCTCAGCAATTGGTAATCATTCCGGCAATCGCGAGAGAGCCGAAGGTCGTCGCGCCGTCCTGACATGAACCACGCATCGTTCGATTCGAGAAGGAGTCGATCCGCGGGAAGCTTGCAATTTGAACCTGGATTTCCAGCGCCTCACGCCAGCCGTTCTACCACCCCCGTGCCACCATGTCGCACCCGATCCGGCGCAAGTCGATGTTCCATGCGGATTTCGAGGGCTCCAAAGCAATGCACCTCGACCTCCGCGCTGTGGGCCATGAGCGCTACGTGGAGTACGAGGCCCCTCGTCTTGACGCCGACGCTATATGCGCCACGCTCAACTGCCATCAGTCGTATGAGCTCCAGGCCGGTTATGTGATCCACGATCTTCCCTGCTATGGCGCCTTTGCATTTTATGGCGACATGACCGAGGCCGAAGAGCTCGCCCTCTGCGAGCGAGAAGCCCGTCGGCTGGTGCGCATCGCCAACACCAACAGCCCGGTCGAGCTCCAGGGGAGCGAGGACATGTTTGGCCCCGCCACCCAGGAGGGCTACCTGCGTCTGCACAGGCTGGGCCGCAAGTTAATTCGGTCCTTCCAGATCTGCCAGCACGATGCCGCCGTCGCCGAGACGGAGAACATGGGCAACGACCGCAGCTACAAGAGGTGCGCCGACCTTCAGTCACGGCTTCTGTCCAACTTTGACATCTCGACGGGCGAGGAGCGTTTCACGGGCTTCAGGTCGGCGGCCGACGGCGACGTGGATCGCTGCTACCACGCTGTCGTGAACTACATGACGGCCGTCCTCGTTCGCATCATCCTCCAAACAGTTCGTGGCGAGTACTGGGTGAACCACCTGGTGGCGGTCGTGGCACGCCTCGCGGCCAAGGTTAAGGTGATTGGAACCGACCTACCGCGATCGGTCGAGCTGTCGCTGCAAAAAGCCACCGACGCGCGCATCCGTATCCACCAGCGCGCCACCCGAGACGGCCGCTATGCGATTACCCGGCCAGCATGGTACGGCGGCGACGAAGCAATTATCAAAAACCGCATCCATGCACAGGTCGGCGAGGCGGTCAAGTATTTTGTTGAGATGGACACGCTGTACAACTCCACGGTCCCCATCCTTATCAGCTCGCTGTCCGACTTCGCCGTCAGCAACCCCATGGCGCCGGCCACCGACGACTTTGAGAGCAGCGTGGCGATGTACGAGTCCTTTGTCACGGCTGAACAGGTGCTGCTCTGCCAACAGCGCGACGGCGGCATCGGGGCGGCATCCGAAGTCGGCACTACTCGGGCCTTTACTGGCGGGTTCCAGGTGTGTCTCCAGGTGTGGGAGAACCTCGCCGAGAAGCCTGTGGACTCCAAAACGACCAGCTGGACATCGATCCAGTGGAAGTGGTCGCGCGTCGACGAGACCACGGGCGCGCTGATGCCGGAGAACAGACAGGGTACCGTCAAGCTCAGCTCGATGAAAAGCGTCATCGCCGCCACGGTGCCGTACTCGCTAATCTCGGGGTCATCCACCGCGGCGTTCTCAGGTCTGATCGACATGATGAATTTTGACTCTGGTCGCTACCACAAGTCATCCCTGCTCCTCATCAAGCAACCCAGCGTCCTCTGCACGGCCATAGTGCGTACCAGCACCTACGAGTCCCGCCGCCCCGACAGCGTCGTCGACCGCGACGCGTATCCCGTGTCCGAGACTTTCTTGCTCCAAAAGCGCGCTGTCGTCAACGTCAGCACGGGAGTTGACTCGAAAAATGCTGCGCTGGCCCCTATGCTGAGGCGGACACGGCGCGAAAATGAAATCACGCTCCGCGACCGCGACACCACTAAAGAGGCGCTCGAGAGCGTCTTGAAGAAGTTCAACACTTGGGTCCTGGACGATAACTTCATCATCGTGCCCTACAAGAAGTACGCTTGGGGATCCATGGCCATTTCGGCCCTGCTGGTGATCGGTGGCCTGGTCGTCGGTTTTGTGGTGGGCGAGCGCATCAACGGCGTTGACCCTTTTAACATCAGCATGTTCTGCTGGGCACTTGCGGCGTTTCTCCTGCTCGTTGCGAAGGCCATCCGCGTCGAGAACTGGCCGTGGAGCAGCTTTCTGCGCGGCGAATGCCCCTGCCGTTCCGTCAGCGAGGTCGTCGCCGTCACGGGCGTGAACCCGCAGGTGCTGCTGGCCATCCTGCTGCGGTTGGATAACCGCATCTACCTGAGGACGCGGGGCCCGTTCAACTGTTTCTTTCGAAGGAGATCGGACGACGCCGGAGGGTTCTCGATCGACGTGCCGATTCGCTGCTCCACAGCCATGGAGGGCGGGCTGATTCCCATCAAGGTGCTGACGGACTGGGGGCCGAGGCTGGTGTTTGTCTACACGCACTCGTGGGCGACGTACAACGTGGCCGAGCACTCGAGCTCGCACTCTGGGAGGGTGTATTGTCCCGACGTCACGCACCCGTCGTCGTGGGAGGGTGATCTTCCGTGTTATCGGCTGTCGGTGATGGAAGAGGACGACACAGTGATCACAGCGAGGGTACTGGGGGTGTTTGAGCGGGATTGTTATTTTTGCTAGCACGAGTATCATCAACCAGTTAGCCCGATTCGTCACGAAGCGCGTCAGAAAGGGTGCAACAAACCTAAGGTTAGCTCGAGTACTCGTGCCACGCCCCACATATCTGGTTCATCCGGTCGGCCGCCCCAGTAAACTGGTGCTCACGGGCCAAACTGCCACATCAGCCAAAAAGCCAGTTTTTCGACATTACTATCTAGAACCGGCGCAAATACCGCCCACCACCCTCCGAATCAACTATATATACAGGGGCCAGTTTGCCAGATAGTCTCCATTTCCTGGCCTCTTTTGCGGCATCGCCAAAGGCCCGTTTGGTTACATTGTATGCCTTTGCATCCGCGGCCTCCAACAGCCTCCTGGCCTTGACCAACTCATCCTCCCTCTTTTGCTTGACCATCGCACGCCCCTGAGCTACAGTTAAGACCCCCCCTGATTGCAGGGGTATATTCTTGTTGTTCCGACGCGCTCTGGCGATGGCCTCGGCTATCTTCGTCCTCCCAATGTCCTTTTTAGTCTGCAGGAGCTCCGTGGCGGCGATGAGCGACCTACGAATGAACCGGGTTAAGTCGTGTACAAAGTCGGAATCGAGGTCGTCTTTAGTATCTAGAACAGTCTCTAGTCGGTCGGTAACCTTGTTGATTTGCCGGAGGGTTATAGGAGTAGAAAAAGGGGAGGAATATAGCCTAGATTGATTAGGGGGCGGGGTGTAATAGGACACTCTCAATAGGTTAAGGAAGATAGCATCGGCACAAAGAGTCATGAAGGTATCGTGAGGCAATCGTTCGAGTCTCCTATTTGCATCTGTATACAAGAGACTGATCCTTGGAGAAGGAAGAA